>WAAE01002739.1:0-40268 GCA_013400495.1 Nicator chloris
CCAAAAATCCCAACCAAACCAAAACGAAAACAACTCCCTGCCCCCAAAACCCAAGAACCCTCCCAATCTGCCACACAATCTATTAACAAAAGGAAATGGCAAATCAGAGAGAAACCTATGGATTAATCTCATTAAGGAGAATCAAACTCCTTGAAGCCCCCTGTGTTCTCATTTCTTCTTTCCTCTGCTTCTGTATTATCCTTATCCTTTTCGGTGATTTCCTTGCATATTTTTTCTGCTTCTGGAGTTGCTTTGTGTTGGCAGCACAGAAGCTTTATGCGTTAGATGTCATGTGTAACTTTATCTGTAATATTATATGATAGATGAAATGATATTGTACAATGTGTCTTAAACATGGTAAATGAGAGCTGTGAAAAATCTGAAAACTTAACCGGATAAATGGCCTTTCTAAAGTTACACAAAAAAACTGGTTCGTTCTTAATTTAAAGCTTGCTTCCTAATGTATTATAACTTAAATTGTTCTAAATCCTTGTGTTTTTAGTAGAAGAGATTTCCATGTCACCAAAGGATAATATTCAAGTCCCTCTTACACCTCATTTACCTAGAGTGAGAAATTATATATTTTTGTTATATAAAGTCCTTTTAACATAATTGACAGTCTTTTTTTTTTCACATATAAAGTGCTACATAAGATTTGAAGACCAGACCTCACTGATTTCTTAAGTGTTTATGTGAAGCAGAGAGTAAGATTATGTATATTGAAGGTATTCTTTAAATGTGAATCGTAACTGACAGAAATCGACAGGAACTAGATTATCTAATCAGTTCTCAGTTCATAACTTCCCTCTAAATTTAACTGAAGTGGTAAAGACTATTTTTTTCTCTGCAGTCTGAGCGAGGTGTCATTTTCAATCCACACTTCTTTTTGTTTATATATTTTTGAATGTCTGATATCATCTCTTCTTCTGTCAGTGCTGAACTCTAAGTTGGTGTTAAAGGTCTAGCAAACTGTTCTGGGTAATCTAATCACAGCCCAGTATGATAACAATACCATGGCTTATCCATTTTGATGGTCATTTTTAGTTGCAGGGCTGTGTGCAATAGGAAATAGAGTGAGGCACATGATATATTTTATACCAGCTGTGAAAGAATGAAGACCTTCTGCCTTCAGCTTCGGGAAGAATTTTAGCAACTGCATATTAATGAAGCCGTAGTACATAATCATGGGCTTAGACTTATGCCAAACATGGTGAATTGGTGAATTGAGGCCTTAGTGGCCTCCTTGACCTTCAGATGGAATAATCTGCTCAGCCAAAATCAAATCACAAAACTCTTGATAATTTCAACCCCCTTTTAGATGCTTCTCTTGTTTCAATTAGCAATCCATTACAACTGAAACACAAGGCAGAGGAAAACACTTGACTAGCTTCTTCCTGGGTCTGGGAAACTAGCTGCTGAATATGTCACTTTAATAAAACCCATGGGAAACTTGGAAGGCCTGGATTTATTCTGTTGTTATTAAAATAATGCTTTAGTAGAGTGTATAACTTGATTTTTTTCTGCTTACCATTTGATCAAGTAATCTTGGTTTCCACATGTTCAGTTGCCTTTGCCTGCAAAGCTGCTTCTCTCTTTTAAATAATAATTTCATTTTGGTTCAGCTTTTACAGAGAACATTCGATTATTTTTTGAATTTGAAATCAAGGACTAACAAAATATAGGGCTTACATTTCTGGACCTGGTTTCCATTGACATTACAGCCTAGTGGTGTTAATCAAATTTTGTAACCAGACTATGTAGTTGATGTGAATAAAGTTAAGATCCAGTCTCAGGGTCCTTTGCTCTTGCAGAGGACAGAAGAAGGGCATGGTACAAACTAAAATCGAGTCCTCATGATACATTTTTGTCTGAAGTAAGTGTACTAGAAACAGCTGAATATTGTCTGAAGGTCATATTATTTGACCTACTGTTGAATCAACATGCAAGGGAGGTGACTCCATACAGCTGGACAATCATAAAAATTTTCTAAATCAGACAGGTTTTGTAGTGAAGGGTGAGGACAAAGTGACTATTTTCTGTACATTTGATGAATAATTGCTCAGATCACTAGGTGGGTTATTTTACTTCTATTTAATTATAGCATTTTAAGAATGAGAAATGTTTGAGAATAAGTTCATCAAGGAGTCATGCATCACTGCATATTTTACAATTTTTTTTTTATTCTGAACGTACCAAAAGGAGGCACATCCAATGTATTTCTTTGTTAGGGTCCCAACAAAATGCAAGACTTGACCATTAGCATTAATGCTTCTCCTGAAGGCAGAGGCACTCTGTTCAGCACTCCAGACTGTCAGCCCAGCTCTGCCCCTATTAGTGTGGCTTGAGGCATGGTGACTGGGAAAATCCCATAATAATATGATCTCTCTTGGGTTTTCCCATTGAAATATCAAAATTTGCATTACACATGCAAAAACTCACTGGGCTAATGACTACCTTTAGGGAGCCTTGAGGTTCATAAGAACTTGCAAATTTTTTTGATGTGTTTACCCGGCGGTTTTTGGTCCAGTGTTCTGCCTGCTGCCAACGTTTAGGCTCTGTGACAATATACCTCCATTGCAGTTGTTTGCCCAGGGTTTGCCTGTTTTGGTTAGCTTTACTGTCAGTTCCCATACCTTTCTAGCATTTTTTTGTTTTTCAAGATAGCTAGCTATATCCAGGTCATCCTTAATTTCCCAATACTCAACCCAAACAACTCCCATCTGACTTAGTTTCATTTTCTCTGTATTTCCTTTTAACATTTGTCCATTTTTGCAATTTCTATTGCATTGTTTGTCTGTCATAAATGCTACCAGGGGTGTAAATGCAGGTAAATCTAGCAGATTTCCCTCTTCACCCTCTAAGTCTATATAATATTGTACAGTTACTCAACAAATTGTGAAAAGACCAAATGAATATGCATGTTATGAAAACAATTTCCATTTTCAAGTTCATTTTACTTGAATGAAACATCCACATTTACAACATGATCTTTATCCTTGTGTCCCAGTTTTAGGTATATGAAGAATAGAATATACAACTTTTTAATTTCTTTTTAATCACAAGTAACCAGGAATTCCAATTTGCTTGAGGAGCACAGGCTCTATTTTTTTGGAAGCAAAAATTCATATGTGTTAAAACATGGGTACGAATTAAAAGTATACCTTTTAAAGCTGGAATCCAGGATTTTTTGTTTTCACACATGAAACATAGAAAAGAGTTTTGTGAAATGACATTGAAAAGACTGCTGATGAGATTCATAAAATAATAACTAATTTTAACACGTGCTTTGTCATTGTATCAGAGAGGAACAAAAGGACATTCAATGAATTTTGAAGGAAACATTTAAAACCAATAAAGTGATTTTCCCTTTAGTACAATGACTAACTGCAGACTTAAGTCATTACCACAAGATACAGTATCAGAAATAAACATTTCTGTGAATAAGGAGAACAGTTATATTAAGCTGTATAGGTAATTTATGTGGGGTATAAACTCTCATGATTCAGGACATAAACCACCTATTAAATAACAGGGGTTGATAAAACAGGTTCCCTAAGGGCAGAGTAATCTTACATGGTGCTCCTCATACTTTGCTGTGACACATTTTGAAGTATTACTGAGTCTTGAAGAAGAGGTACCAAATTATGTGGAACAATGATATAATTAAGAATGGCAACTCTTTTGCTCAAACACACCGTTTCTGAGCATAAGCCTTCACAGAAAGTATCCATATCTCTGATCTTGATTATGTTCAACATAAAAGAAACCTTAAAGCTTTTACCTTAATGTTCCTTTCAAAAAAAAAAAAAAAAAAAAAAAAAGAGAAAATACAGTTTGATACCCAGCCCTCTACTCCAATGTTCCTAGTTTTCTATCTGACGTATTGACTCACCTCAGATAGCCCAGATAATTTCCACCATTAAACTATGTCTCTCTTCGCACTTTCTTTTCCTTACTTAATTTCACACCCTGAATATAAAGTAGTACTGAAGGCAACTGCCTGTGGTTTGTCCTGTCAGTTCCTAAATGGGAAAATGTGATGTGGCAAAGTTCTTGTTCTACTTATCTTAATTCAAAACGTTTTACCCTTTTAATCCTACAGGGATATTCTGCAGAAACTTCACACCTCTGTGTCACTTTCTATTTAGTTTCAAGGTTGTCTGAATTGCAATTAATCGACATCTGGACTTTTATTTGAGACAATGTCACTTCCTGAGAATGTTTCTGGATGACACAAAGTTATCTCTTAGTTGCTGCTTTTTAATTAGAGATTTCAGTTAATTATTTTATATGTCCCTTCATATTTCTTGTGCTCAGCAGAGGAAAGTCCACCTTACCACAAGAGTTCAAAGGACGATTTTGTCAGGATTTACTTCCGGCTATGTAAAAAACTGGCCTAGATTAACTAAACTGCTTATCACTATTATCTGTTTCTTTCATTTCATATTGTGAAGGGATTTCATTACAGAAAATGACACAGAAGATTTGGATTGTCTTATTTTACACAAGCTCCCCAGAGAAGTGGTCACAGCACCAAGCTTGACAGAATTCAAGAAATATTTGGACAATGCTCTCAGGCACGTGGTGTGACTCCTGGGAATGGTCTTGTGCAGGGCTGGGAGGTGGGCTCGATGATCTTTGTGGGTCCCTTCCAGCTCAGCATATCCTGTGATTCTGTGATGTTTAGGTGAACCAAGTTCTTGGAAAAACGTAGCTGAAAGAGAAGACTTGCTCTTGAAAGCAGACCAAAATGTAGGATCAGGATTCTCCTATGTTATGATGTTTGCTGCTCTTTCAGTTCCCGACTCTGTAATTGATCATGCTTTTGACTCAACTCAGAAAGCACTTGTTTATTCTTGCCTCATTTCACAGGTTGGTAGTGTGAACTGTTGGATAAAAGGTACTTCGCACTCAGTGGTAGAACAGAGCCTTTCATCTCTTTTCCTGTCTATTTATTGGAAGAAGAGAAGGACTAAAGTAGATATTTGATCTTCTACCACTTGAACTTAATGACAAAAAAAAGGTAGTCCCCAGGTCATATGTAGTCTATTGTTTACTTTAGACTAAATTCAGCTATAACTATGTCTTAGTGAGTGACTGATTGTGTATGTTGCTTACAAAGTGCTACAGCCATGGATGTTCCTTAGCCCTCATGGGCATGCTATTCCAAGGCCTTCTTTTTCCTACTGTTTTTTCCAGGGGCTCACAAACATCTTCCTTGTTGCTGTTTGGGCTCTGCAGCTCTTATGCCACCAATAAACATGAAAAGTCATTGATACTTTTCCTCTTTGCTTTTGGCTTTTGCATAGTTGAAGCCTATTCTGATGTCTTCTCTTCTTCTTATCTTCTCATCCCTGTAAGACTTTTAATTTGTTTTCCTTACCCTCACAGTCTCAATTCTTTCAGCCTATCCTCAGTAATGTTTCTAGATTGTTGTTGTTTCAATCTTCTGGATTGTTTTTGATGAATCTGCCTCTTTCTAGCTGTGTAGTCCCCAAAGAGGACACAGTTCACTGGCTGAACTGAATGAAAGGACTACAGGGTTAGGTAAATTTCCATATACTAGAAAATTATACCAACCTGCACTTTGGTTGCAGGAAAGTTTCTTGTTCTGCAAGGACTTTTTGACTAGCATGGTCCTCTGCAACACCTGAATAATTATTGTAAGGAACAATTCCCAGCTAGCTTTTCCATACCTTGTATTTCTGTGGTGGTTCCCCCGCTTAATTTAATTTTTTTCTTTTTCAGATAATTTCTTAAGTTTAGAACAATAATTTAGAATTATAATTCTAAATTAGAATTATAATTGGTCTGGTCTCTGCTACACTCACTGCTCCTGCTAGACTTGTGTCATCTGTAAGTGAAACAGACATTCTCTCTATTCCCTCATCTTGGCTGTTAAATAAAAATGTTCCACAGAACCACAATAAGGGCAGACCCCCTTCTACATACTGCCAGATATATCTTTACATTCTGACAATTTCCTAGCAACTAGGGTTCTCCTACAGCTGTTCAACTAGGCTTTATCTAGTAAGTCTCCCGTGATTTCCCAGCTTGGCTCTGGGCATGTCACAGAAGGTTATGTCAAAAGCCTGAATGATGACAACACATGACACTTACTGCTTCTCCTTTATTTGCAAGCACAGTTGCCCATTATATAAAAAAATGAGATTTGTTTGATGTGATACATTCTTGACAAATGCATGTTGGCTATCACCTATTCCCTTGTTACCTTTCACAGTTTTAGACTTGATTCCATGCCTCTGTGCCGAGAGAGGTGCTGGTTCCTGACGGCTGCCGCGGCCCCAGCGCAGGGCACGGCTGAGCCCCTCAGCCACGGCCGGGCGGGCGAGAGCCCCGGGGAAAGCCCGGCCAAGGGAGGGCAGGACACTATGGATTGTCTTCTCAGTGTCTTCACTAAGAAATGAACTCCTGAAATTGTTATGCTCAAAGTATTCTAGGACAGAGTTCAGTTTATTTGGAAACAACTGATTTGCGCAAAGATTCATAATTTTAGTTCTTCCCTTAGGCTAAATTAACATCTGACTAATTTCCTTACTGGTACTACCTGACAGCTATCTTAAATGTCCTTTTGGAGACTTAGACTCTCATCCAATGTTTTTACTATGAACCAGTTCAGAACAGTGGGATGCAGATGGACAGACTACTTTTTTAATTTTCAATACACTTGGTCTATCAAGGCTGACTATCCTGAAAGATTTAATGCTCTCTTTCCATAGTTGATATAAAAACTCTTATTCTGAAGACTGGAAATTTAAGTTCTTGCATGCTATTTAAGAGTTGGAGCTAAAGGGGTAGAATCTGACATCTCTATCTAGACTCTTTCGTCATCAATACCCTTCTTGTTGACTGCACAAATAGGTAGCCAAAGGGTGAAGAAGCCAATATGCTCTGTCAGTGTTACTGAGGGATTTCCATGAGCTTGGAGAATATTCATCATCTCAGCCTTTTTCTCGTCCACATTTCTCCTGCAAAGCAACACAAACTATCTGTAAATGAATGGCAGGATCTAGATGTTTGTATAAGTTAGAGAGCCTTATCTCTTCCTTTCTTGCAACACTTTGATCCATAAAGAGCAAGAAAGAGCATCACTGCAGGTGGTAAGAATATCCTAATACCTCTGAACTGTGCAAAGTAAGCATCTTTTGCTGGAGAAATTATCGTGTATTCCAGGGGTATGCAGCATAAGTTTGTTATCTATGGCATTGCTGGAGATTGCAAGACAGCACCTCCTGATTGAAACTGTGCAGCCCAGTAACTCTTCCATTTGGGCTAAACAAGCTCAAGTACTCTGCTTTGTGTAAGCCTCCAAAAAAATTTCTTGCAAATCAGGCCTTTGTGTCTCAAGGGCCTGAATCTCCAGGACTCCTCTGACAGGCACTGAAGTGGAGGATGAATTTAATTTTAGCTTTGGGTCAAGCTCTGCATAGGAAGTTTAGAACTAAGCAATTAAACTCCTGGGGAAGAAGGAAGACATATTATCAATAAGCAATTCTTGTGACGTAAGAATATCTGACTCTTATTCTTATGAAAGACCACCCACAAGACTGAATTTGGGCTGTGTGATTTTGCCCCAAATGATAACTATGTGTGGAGATGAGCATAAGTCAGCACGGGATCTAGATAAATATATAAAATATAAACATACAGTAAAATCATTAGTCAGATAGAAAGAACAGATGAGCAGAGCAAGCACAGTGTGAAACTATTTCAGCAAGGCAAATTTAAAGCAAACACTGAAACAAATGAGGTGGCAGACAACAGTATGAATGTTAATGAACCAAAAACAATACAGCAGAAAACTATTAAATGCAGTTTTGGTGCATGAACAATATATTGCTTTAAAAGGTTCTTTCCTCTACTGGTGAAGTGTAAAGATGTATAGTTTAATGCAATATTTATGAAAAGTGCAGTCCAAATGTCTCTTTTCTGATCAGTGCAACAGGACAATATTTGAGATAACTATGGAAATCTGTAAATCAGCTACAATTTCAGGAATCATTTGGACAAAGTTAAGAAACCAGTATATTGGAAATATCGAGAGTTGATTGTGAATTTTCCCTAGGTTTTGAATTACTATTATTTCAGGGCTTTGGTAATAACATCTATCAAGGTCTTTCTTAAACTGGAATTGAAAAGCACTTTTAATTTCATAAGAGAGGGCAGTCACAGTGTGTCTTCAGCTGGAGCAGTTTGTTTGCAGTAGTGACAGATTGTCAAGCCATCAGCAGAGCTTTGGACTTCACAGAGCTCCTACTACTTCCTTTATGACACTTATATGACATCCCATACTGATGAAGACTAGTGTTTTGCCTTGATTGATTACCCAGAAGGTCTATTTCTGCAGCTATTTTGTCTCAAGTCAGTTATTATTTTAGCTGCTTATTCTATTTCTAGTTGCCCACAATTACCTTGCTGACCTCCTTCAGCAGCTTTAGGCTGTCACAACTTTGTGTCTCCAAGCCCAACTTACAGCATCCTTTCCCCTTCCAGGTGCACTGGGAGTCCAGTACATCTGCACTCGATCATCTCCTTTGGAGAGGGATAAATCTCACAACCTTGGCTCTTCTGGATCTCCTCCTTTCCTGCCTGAGTTTGGCTCAGAGACGAAATATCTGAAAATAAGCCACTTTGGAGGATAAAAATCCTGAGCAGCCTGTATTCAGCTGAAGAAAATATAAAAAAGTGGACAAGTTTATTTCTGGGGATGCAGTATATTTGTGAAGCATTTACAGCAGTCTAATTCCATGCCATCACGTTCACATTTTACTAAACAGGAAATTTGCTTTGAAAACAACACTGTTGTGACATAAAAGTGATATATGCAACTCTTTTGGGCATATTCCTATTTTTATGTTCATGAAACTTGAAAGAAGTTGAAATGCATGCACTTCTAGCTTTCAGTTAGCCCTGTTAAATGTGTTAACCAGAAGCCAAATAAAATAGGCTGGATCTTGGAGCGTGAAAACCAACTCAGACATGTAGAGCACAAATTATGGATCTGCAATATATGGATCAGGTTTGCAGAACTTCTGCATTATGTAATTGCTTTATCTCGGCAGATTTCAGTGGAATAGGTACTGTTCTCTTAAATTAAACTAGTGACATCAGGAGAAAAAAATCTTGTCCAAAATTATACAAATAAAATGGATAAAATCACAAAGTCAATGCAAGCCCTTTATTATTGCTTCTTGTAACCTAGCCAGCAGCGCTGCCCAGGAAAACAGAAGCTACCATACATCTGAGATGCTATGAGAAAGACTTTGGCATGTTCAAGGGTTGCTGTACCCTCCCCTGTGATACTTCTTTACAGGTGTGCAGTACCTACCTATGCAAAGCAGATTGTTATGGTGCTAAGCACTCTTTCTAAGGTGGCCATGGTCAACGCCAGCCTTGACAAGGGTTTTCCAGGGCAGGTGGCACTTTGCATCATGTTTGAGCTCACTGTGGACATTTTTTAATAACAGAGCAAGACACCAAGCAGTAGAGAATCAGGATTCACCCTCAGAGCTCAGTCTTGTGATACAGTATGGCTCTTCTGTCACAACAGCTGTGCATCCCTCAGTCCTACAGCAGCAGATTTTCTTGCAGTTTGCTTAAGACAAGCTGTCTCTGATGGCTGCTTCTTGCCTTGTTTTGGTGAAAATCCATCTGTCACCTACTTAGAGGATAAAGCCATAGAAGAAGGAGTGCAGAAACACAGGAAAACATGAGATAACTAAAACTGATTATATAATACACAGTGCGGACAACAATGAGTAATTAGAAAATACTAACAATTGTCATTTATGTTAATTTTGCATACAGTCCAACTGGTAATTGCTTAAAGAAGTTTTAGCTTTAAAAATATGAGTAGGAAGATGTATTTGAAAACCTCTCTCTTAGCAGATATCATGATCTAAAATATGAAAAATTATTTGAGAATAGTCAGACTCCACAGGCACTATAGGAAACCAATTGTTGGTTTTTTACCAGCCACTGCCTCCAGGGAAAACCATTTCTCATTATGCAAACAAATATACATGTATATTGGTTTAAAGCTTATATGCGTTCTGTTGCATTTCTTTTACTTAGATTAGAAATTCCTGGTGTAATTCATCCAAAGTGAATTTTACAGAATGAAAAAATAAACTGAAGTTGTTCCCAAGAATTTTCCTTTTCTGAAAGCTACTTCAGGGTTATTCTTAGTAAAAAATAATTCTGAGTGTGGCCCCTTGTAACTCTGCAGTTTCTAAAGTCTTTTCTGTCAGCACACTTATTGACTCAAACTAGGGCATGACAATAATCAAATTGTACCTCCTGACAAAGTAAAATAGAGCCAAAATGGCCAGTAACTTTTCCACCTTCAGAGGAAAAATAGTTTGTTGGTTTTGAGCATAAGGTACTTTAAAGTTGAACAATCTTAAGAAATCAAAGGACTTTCTCTCATTTTCTCTTTCTTTCATGCGGTTTTAAAATCTGTCCTTAATTGGTAGTTGTTGACTGCATTGTTTTGGGGGTTTTCCTTGGTTTTATATTTGTTGAAAATTAAAGTTGCATAGCTTGAAATCACCTCCATTAATCACAGTGTCCAAAAAATATAATTCTTCGAATAAATAAGAGTTGTTTTATAATACCACTAGAAATCTACATGACATTATTTGCATGTTATTCTTTCAATCTAATTTGCTGTAGGTTTTAAATATGGATTCAGTTCTTTGGTTTTTCAGACAGTTTATTAGACAATATCTAACATACAATAGGAATTCTCAAAACTCTGTTATAATGGTAAAACAGACTAAATCCTAAAACTTGTATCAAAGCCAGAATAAAATAATTTTGCCAAGAGAAGGCTGCAGGAATTGTATTACTGTCAGTTGCATTTTATGGCCAGGCTGTAGGATGAGAGAGGAATAAATTGGTGGCTGATGGATCTTAGTCTGTTCTGGAGTGCAATGAATATTGAGGGCTACAGCTGCGTTGACCTGTTATTTGTGAGACATTGCTGTGGTTTTGGCAGGACTGTAGACATGTGGGAAAGGGAGGAACAAGTGAGTTTCACCCACCTTGCTGCCTTCTTACTCCACTGCTTCAGAGCAGATGATGTGTTCTGATCCTCCTCTGTGTGTGCATAAACATTGCATTTCTACATAATTTAGTGGATACTGTACAGAAGAAAATATCTAATTTAATGAAAACAAACAGAAGCATTACTGGAATTTAACAGGCAGAATGAGGATCTAATTAGCTAACAGCAACAACTGGCTCTGGCATAACTGTTCTTGTCTCAGTGGCATTTCTCACCACAGATACCAGCGCCAGAAGTGACAAAAGGCTGCGGCACAATACAAAACGACCCGCACGCTACCAGAGCTGTGATCAGTTCTCTTGTATTTGCAAAGGAACACTTCCTGCCAGCAAGCTGGAGAACTACACTGTGTCAGACCCAGCAGTTTGTTCCGTGCATCTGTCAAGTGCTATGTGCTCCTGGTGGTTTTATGCTCACTCAAGTTATCAGCAAGGGCCGCTTAGTCTGGCACGGAGGAGCCCGTGCACTTTGCAATATCAGCACTAAGACAACAAACAGAGGTTTTTACCTGAGAGTGTAAAGACCCTTCTGGTGAATCACAGGCCACAATAGGGCTAAAGTGGCAGCTGTAGCACAGGCTTTTTTATTTGGTAACTTTGATAACATCGGTAATAGAAGTTAATAGAAATGCCTATGGAAATAAACTATTGTTCCATAGCAGAGGGTATATTCTTCCTAAATAGACTGCCGCACTTTTTAAGTCCACATAAGCCCAAGTTTGAGTCTCTGTGCTAGATATGAGATGCAGATACAGTCATAATATCTCTGCAGACTGCATTTAATCCACAAAACCCCCCAAAACAATAAAAATGCTCTGTCTGCCTTTGTGGGGGATGTTGTTAATGTCAGAATACTCTGGCAGGCAGAGATTTTGTGCACAGTATTTGTGTTAATGAGCATCTCTTTTGCTGTAATTCCAGATTTACATTTCCAGGAAGCCCATCTCAGGTGAATTACAGCTACAAATGTACGGGCAAAGCAGGTCTCAAAAGCTGCCTATGTAGTCATACCCTTTTCACTTTGTATATTTTCAACTCTCCAGGTCACCCTAGAAACATCACCTGGTTATTTTCCATTAAGAACATGTGTATTGTAGCAATGGGGTATGCATGTTAATTTTTAAGTGAAGTACATTTGCCTACATAACTTCTTTCCATTCTATAGCATAACAAAAAAAGAGCTTCATAACATCAAAAGATAAAAATATGATTAAAAAAATATGCTTTTCAAGGAAAATGAAAAAACTTTCAGGCACATGTAAAGGCTTCCCTCGCAATGGCTTGAGACACATTTCAGCCACTCTCACCCATATCAGACATGATCGGTAGTCATTGCTGTCACAGCAAAGCAATTGGTGAGGGTGAAAGCAGACAACAAAGGAGTCAGAACAAAACATTTGCAACAAACTGGCAAAAAAATTATGCTAAAGATAGATTAAGAGCTACCACAGATGTGTGGCATGCTGAAATGAGTGAAAAATCACTGCAGTGACCTAAAATGAATATGTAATCTTATTTTACTTTTGTAATTGGCTTTGTGAAGCAATGCCCAAAATTTTAGCATAACCTGTTCACAAACATCATTGATTTCAAAATGTGGGAAACGAGATCATTAGTCTTTTGGAAGCTGTGGGGGAAATGTACAACAGAGTTACAGACCTTTATGTAAATATTCCTGAAAACCTGTTCTATCCTATATTTGGGTGTATGGGGTTTAATTATGAGTAGGATCAAAGACATCTTGAAAAGAGCTATTCCTGTTTTATGTGTATGCAACTCCATCTACATTAATTATATCTCAAGATCACAGAACTTGCTTACAAGCAATAATGATAGTGATGCAAATTATATTGTGGCATTGGTAGACCATTTCACTGCCAACAGAGGCAGAATGGATTACCCTTCTTTGTGACATTTAATTAGGCTATATAGGCTTCTAGAAAACCTCTTCTATGTCAAAAAAAAAACAAACCAGAACTTTCTCAATTAAAACAAAAACAACCTGTAGCTTTAAGACATCAGTGCTGTTAAAATCTTGCTGTCATATTAATAATGGCACTGTAATGCAAATATATTTGGGGTTAAATCCTCTGCTTTTGAACATCAGCGCTTCTGTCATCACTGTTTTCTCAGATTCAATGAAGGACGTGTACTAGTGAATTTGGTCATCACAAGAGAACCATTTAAAGTGTTGACAGAATTCCAAAGGATTTCACTTTTTTTTTGTAAGAAACAGAACTGATTATTTTCCTTCTGAGTGACATTCCATTCTACTTGGAGTTTTCTTTTATTCTGGATTAGTCAAAACAAGCATTTTCAAAAGTTTCTGGGAAAATCTTTTTCCAATGATTGAGTCTTTTGGCCAATTTTTTAAAAAATTATTTCCACTATGATTTGTGAGTTCTGTCTCATTTTTCTAATTTCCTTTTTCCTAAAGTTACATGAAAATTTTGAAAGTTGTTTCATATTGCTGCAATATTTCTGTTCACAAAGTTGAAAATTCTTTTTTTCAGCTTCTCTGGTATATTTATTTCAGTCCTGATAAGAAGCATGCATTCACCTTGGCTGTAAAGAACAATACATTTTTTTAATGGAAGTTAATTTTAGTAAAAAAATAGAAGCTTGCTGGGTGGAACTCTTGCTTTGTAATTTGCAAGCTTAGTCCTCTTAGGTGTGCTTTTTCCAAAAGTGGACAAAGAAGATTTTGTGGAAAGGAAAAGTGCACAAATACTTGGACCGAATGAACTTTGAATGTGAGGGAAGATAAAAATCTCAGTAGGTAGGAGAGCTACACAGTGAAAGGATAACTACGAGCAAAAGAAGAAAATGGTCATCTTTTCCCATGCCTCCTTCTTATCCCTGAGGTAGAAGGATCTGCTTGCCTTTGTCACACAGTGGGACTGATAATGCAAAGGACAAATATTCTTCTCTGCCATTATGTCTTTATAGGTCTCTTCCTGCTGTGCTTAAGCGGCACAAACTCCCACAGAGTTTTCTTTTGTAAGGATGAAATAATCAGTCCCTGACAGGGTAGAATCAAGAGACAGGTAGGGTAGCATTTACCTCACACCTCCTGGAACACATATGGATCTTCTTCCAGGCAGAGAAGTATAGGTGAATTTATCAAATCTTAAATCTGTAGCAAGTAGTATATAAAGGTAGTAAAAGAGCTAGTAGATCATGCCTGATGAAAATTTGATGAGAGTAACTTAATTTAAAAGGGTGCCTACTGTCTTGCAAGAAGTTTGTTGACAAAGGAAAGCATATCACTGAAAATGTGTGTAGAACTGCAAGGCTGGTGATTGTTTAGAGCAGGGAGAGAAACCTCCAACCGTATGCAAAAGTGTCACACTCTTCTGAATACAGTGCAGTCTGCCAAGAAAGAAAAGAAGAGAATGACACTGGTTACAGAGCAAGAGAAATGAGAAATTTGTAATGAAAATATATTAATACCATGTTAGTAGTGGGAAGTGGTTTTATAAAAGAATGTGAAAAGCCAGACCAGCCATGGCTCAAATCAATAATTTTCCATCCACACACAGCTGGTTTGAATGTAGAAGGGTTGTGCATCCATATACCCAAGTCGAACTTAATTTAGCATCATTCAGAATTTATGATGAGTAGGAGGTGGCAGAAATAAAAGAAGCGAAAGCCCATCTGCAGTTATGTAAAGACACATCAGCGTGATCTCTGTCTCCCATTTTTCTGATGGTATACCAAAGAAATGAATTTGCATGTGCTCAGGTGAACTTTGGGAGAGGACCCAAATTCTGAATTAACATCAAAGTACTTTGAATTTCTTCTCATTTGTCTGACAGAAATGATCTGACAAAGCGGACTTCAAATGAAGAGTTAATTTATTGTTTATATTGGAAAAAAAATTCCCTGCTAGTGCAATAATACTTAATGCTAGTGAAACAACCCTTTCTAGTTGCTGTACCTTGGGAGGAAGGAGCTAAGACAACTGTTTTCTAAAATTTGTCTATAATTTGTAGGAGGCTGTGATCTTAGAATACATTTGTCAAGCTCTGGTAAAGACATGTTAGCCTTTTATTTGGATTAGATTATTGTTCTTGAAAATGTTCTTTTCGTTCCTCCTCTGATCCTTATTGTAAAAATAACTAAAGTTTTTACTTTCAAATAAATATGTACAATGTATCCATATTAACATTTTCAAATGTGGTAAAACATGGAAAACTTCTAACTCACGAGGCAAAAGTTTGACAGTAAATATATAAGGTTTTAATAATGAAACTCTGAAACCTGATAAGCAGATAGTAAGAGTCAAACATGGACCCTATCAGAAGCCAGATGAACTTGGAAAGCTGCAAATGAAAATATTACCTTTAAAAAGATCTGCCTAGGACTGCCTCTCTTGTAGAAAATGCTGCATGTTGTTTCTGAGATTTAGAATTTTTAAATTACTTTGTCAAAACCCTGATTGCCTAAGACTTGGATTACCTGCAGCCCTGGTTCCTTGTTTTCTTCATGTGAGTTTCAAACAGGCTTATTAACTGGACCTCATATTACAGTAAAATTCATTAATTCATTTTAGTCTTATTTGTAAAGGATGAAATATTTTGTGTTTGGATTGGGCTTTATGAAGACTAACAAGAAAGGGAGGCTTCTGCTGACCTTTTGTTCAGATCTGGACTTTGCCCTAGAGATAGATACAGGAAGGTACTGGTTCCTGGAACACGTTTGCCTTACTGGTCTACAAAGACTGCCAAGAACCTTCAGAGGATCTGCTCCCAGGCCTCCCCTCACAACAGTTTGGGCAGTATATGCATTAGAAGAAAAGGACTTCATAGGGCTGTTTTTTTCTTTTATGGATGTTAACATGACTGAAGACATTTTTGTGAGGGAGTTGTATTTTAAAGTGCATTAGGTGCTCTGTTGCCTCTTTTTACACATCTACTGTTCATTTTAATATTTTTAAGAGCGTCTGTAATATGTGATAGGTGTTAATGCCACTTATAAAATTAAATTAACTAGGATGTTCTGAAATTGTCTTTAAAGGTCAAATTATAATAATCTTACCCAGAGTAGCACTTTTACTCAGGGGTAGGTCTGGGTAAATCAATAGCACTATAGAAGAAATAAGGTTAGATACATAAAAGGACTTTGGCACCACATATCCTCCAAAATGTATTTATCAGTACAGCCTACATTCATAGGTTTAAATTCTCTGAATCCTTGTTCGTTCTCTAACACACTTGGATACATGAAAATTTAACTTTTAAACAATCTATCTAAAATTTTCCATCCATGTGATTTCACAGTAACATAGAGATTTGCTTCTGAGTGGTCAGAAGACTGGAAAATATGGAATATATATGTGTCTGCTTTCTTTTATTTCACCAGCTACTACTGCTCTGCTATAGTCTGCGTGTTCCTTGCATCATGAAACTGTATCCCAAAAATATCTGGAGCAGAGCAAAGTGCTGCAGTCATCAGCCCCATGAGTGCTCTGAACTGCAGCTTGCTCAGTCTTCTGTTAGCTGTTGTGCTTGGCATAATCCTTTAAACCTGCTCAAAGCAAGAACTGAAACTTTAATACTGCTCTACAGAGGCCATAACTGTAATCTATGGTGCTATATTTCATTGACCTAATGTTTGTATAACTTTTCTAGACAAAGTACAAAGCTATCCGTAGAAGGATTGAGAAAGGCCCATACCAGCACATCTGAGAGCTCCAGCTACTCAGCTGAAAGATGTATACATGTGAAGAATCAGCAGGAAGTTTTGGAACACGTTGCTTCTTTAGTCCCAGCAGTTATTATAAAATATTGGAAGTACTGGGTGTTGTGGGGTTGCTGCAGGAATGGAGTGATCCTTCATGCAAACCACATTGCAACTGAAAATCAAAATATGGAGTTGGGCAAATCCAACTAATCTTTTTTGTTTCTTTCTAATACAAAAATAGCATTGTGAAAATGAGATGGAAGTCTTTCTAGTAAGAAAAGTCTCAGTCTGGTTTTTAGTCACTCATTTGGGTATGCATCACTGCTCAGTTATGATTGAACCTATTGGATACCACTCCTCAGTGTTGTGTGGCTTCCACTCTCAGCTGTTTGTTTCAGTAGATTTTTTAAGTCTCAACAGGGACAAAGGCAAGTACTTGCTTGTGAAGACACAACGTATTAAGGTAGTTATTTTTCATTTTTAATGACTGTCATGACTACCCTTCAGCTGCCGAGAGCATCATTTAGCTCCTTGTTCTCGATGCCATTCATTGAACTGTCAGCAGTTGTCATTTGCTGTGCATACACTGCTATTGCAGATGTTTGTGCTGCTGTTAATGCCCAGCTCTGATACTTGGAAAGGATGGCTTGTTGCCTGCCTTTGTATGCCTTTGCATGATCAGAGGGGTACACCTTCAGGGCACCCAGTGTATACGAGGTTCCTGCTTCAGCATTCATTTTTCACTGCATTGATATAAATGAATCAAAACTCTGCTATAAATATTCCAAAAACTGGGGACAGACTAGATTAAGACCCTTTCTTAAGCTTCCTTTTGAAAATATCTAGAGCCAATCCATTTTCTCTCAAAACCTGTAGCTTTAAGACATCTCCCTCTGAATGCAGCTGGCTTTTATTTTTCTGTTCAAAGTCCTACACTGAGGTGAATGGGAAGTATTTTTCAGGGTGCTTGCAGCTCTACTTAAGTGTGATGTTAACTAGTTGCATGTGGGATCCAGAACTGTGCATAGCTGCTAGGCTTTCCAGGCACAGATTTTTTGTCCTTTCCATGAAAAGTTACTAGTCTGATCTATGCACTTGTTGTGACAATAGTATTTGGCCCTCCTGAGGAAATTTAGGATGTAAGACAGCTCCTTTTCTCAAAAGGAGAGAGATGCAGCCAGGCCCACATATGTTTATAGCACTGCTATGTGGAAGGAGTCTCTCTTGTGTGCTTATTATAAATTTAGAGCCCCTTTATGCATTAGAACTGGGGATAGGATTCTTGGTCTACTCCTCAAAGTAAAGGCAACAACCGAGTGAGAGAAGGTGAAAGTAACAGTTTCTTGTTTATGGAAAAAAAACAAACAACCCAAACCTCCAAAATACAACAAAGGAAAAGCAATGTGAAGGATACTTGTTGCAATATACACTGCTCCTGAGTCTGCCATCGTGTCACTGTGAGTCCTCATACAATCATGTACTTTCTTTTCCCAACATAAAAAAGCTGGGAATAGCAATTGTGTCTGTAAAGCTCCTTGAGAGCTGTGGGTGAAAAAATGCTAACAGTATGCTGATTTTTTTTCTTTTTTTTGCCGTTGTAAAAGATCGAAAGGACCAACATGCCAAGGAAACTTTGGCAAACTGCTTGTCTCCTGCTGTGCTCCCTGTCTCTGCTTGTCCCTGCTATATAATTAGTTTTTAAGTCTAAAGTCTCTGGATATACTTGCTGCTCACTGTTGTGTATCATATTCATTGTATATCAAGCCCAGTGGAGCCCTCATCCCTACTAGGTGTTCTAGTGAGCTGAATGAGAGAGGAACAAGCCACCTTCTGGAGAAAAGGTTATGGGCAGGAAAAAAAAAAGTCTAATACATAGCAGCTTCTGTTTTTTATTTAATCTAAAATTTCTAGTGCAATTCATCTAGTCACTTTCTTCTGCCAGTGACATTATAAACTCTCTGCTGTCACCAGATTGGCCTGTAAAGCACACTCTGCCATTTACTGGAAAGGTTTTATGGAGAAAGAAAACAGGAATGTTTAGTTAGGTAATAGTTCAGGGCAGTCGAAACTGGCAAGGAGAATTACTACTGCTACCTACTGTCCAATATAAACTGTTTTGTTTGCATCTTCTCTTTCTCCTTGAGATACTGTTTATTTCCCTGCATTCTTTATGGATGGTTTAAATGGAGAGAAACAACTAATCAGCAAATGAATGAAAGCAGAGGGAAACTTATACAGTTTTGTAGATTCCTATCTACATGGCAATATACATATATTTGATCATTTTCAGGAACTTCACTGCAGAATATTGCTGGCTACAAAGCAGGAAAAGAGTTTTTAAGAAAATTTCTGAGTATATCAGTACTTTTAATCAATTTTTATCTTAGCCACAGAGATTTGTTTTGGTTGGTTGGTTTGCTGGTGGTTTTTTTTTTTAATATATTGCCCAGAGAGCTACAGTAAGAAATCATGAGATATTAGTTTCTTGACATAGAATTGTGAAGATTGGAAAATAAGTCTAAGATCAGTGAGTTCAACTTAATAAAGCACTGTCGTATTCCTCACTACACCACCTCTCTGAGAGCCATATTCACACACTTTCTGAACACTTCCAGGGGTAGTGATCCTACCACTTCCTTGGCAGCCTTTTTCAGTGCTGGACCACCCTTTCAGTGGAGAGTTTTTTCCTAATTTCCAATCTGAACCTTCCCTGTCACTATTTGAGGCCATTTCCTCTTGTTCTACCGCTTGTAACCAGGGAGAAGAGACTGACCCTCATCTCACTACAATCTCCTTTCAGGTTACAGTAGAGGGCAAAAGGTCTCTCCTGAGACTCCTTTTCTCCAGGCTAAACACCTCCAGCTCCCTCAGCTGCTCCTCATCAGATCTGTGCTCCAGACCCTTCACCAGCTCTGCTGCCCTTCTCTGGACATGCTCCAGCACCTCAATGTCTCCTGCTTGTAGTGAGAAGCCCAGAACTGGACACAGGATTTGAGGTGTGGCTTTGCCTGTGTTGAGTAGAGGGGGACAATCTCTGCCCTGGTCCTGCTGGCCACACTACTGCTGACACAGGTCACAGTGCCATTGGCCTTCTTGGCCACCTGGGCACACTGCTGGCTCATGTTCAAATGGCTGTCGATCACCACTCTGAGGTTCTTTTTTGAGAGACAACTAATTAGTCATTTCAGTAAAGAACAATGCTTCAGATTCCTGTAAAAGAAGGAATTGCAACAACCCTCACTAATGTGAAAGAGTGACCAGTGTCAATAAAATGAGTGGGATTCTCTCCTTTCCCTCTGCTTCCTTTTGTCCCCAGAAGGGTTTCTTGTCATTTCAGCAATGGCTGACAGGAGTCAGTTGAGTGCTGACACATATTGTAGCACCTGTAAGCATTTTTGACATAATTGACATAGTTCTGCAAGGTTCTGACAAGTTTGTCAACCTAATGAATAGGCAATTGAGCTTTAAAACCTACACTAAAGGTCATGTAAGTTGTTCAATGGAGGATGAAAAATTATACTAACCAAATAATAGTTTCTGACTTTCTCTGCCTGAAAACAGCAAGGGTGGGGGGCACTTTACAACATCCTCCATCCTATATTGTTTATGATACTTAATGAGAAGGGGAGAATGTTTTTTCTTGGGTTTATTTTTTTTAATAAGCAAAATTTGAGAAGCACTCAGGTATAGTAATTTATTTAACAAGGAATGGCCCTGCTTTTCCTGGTGCAACTCCTGTTGTCTTTTTATAAAAGCAGAGTAGCTCTTTGTGAAAGCAAATAACTCCTCATAGCAACAAAGCACCTATAGTGTGCTATAGCCACATATGCAACCTTGTAGTTTTAAAGGAGTAAAAAATATTTGGTTTAAAAGTATCGTCTGCATTTAATCCAAACAATTCTACTTTGCAGACAACGTGCAGAGCAAGCCAAATTGCTTGTAGTAGCAATTAGGATATGGCAAGTAGACAAGGTATCCACAAATCAGCTTCTGCAGCCATGTAAACCACCAAACTTAATCTCAGACTTGGAGCAAGCTGAAAACCTACCCATGGAGAGTCACCACTGCCCAGCTGACAGGCACTCCACTCTTAGATTGCTGCAACTCACTCACAGGTCACATCATGGTGGAGCAGTGAGACCTATCAGAATACTCACATTTGGGTTTTTCTTCCTGAAGTCTTATATTTCCTTGCTCATAAGTAGATCTTACAATATTTAAAAAAAAAAAAAGTTATTTTGTCTTCTGTAGGAACATTATGGCTGCAGCTGAGCCTCCCCAAGGTCAAAGACTGTCCAGGGACAATATATTTTTCACTCTATTTTAGGGAAGAAGTAGCGTTTCTTCAGCTGCAGTTCCATACTGTTGTTTAAGTGGTCCACAGCACAGAGGACTGCATTTAACTCATATTTCTCCTCCTTGACAAGACAATGAGTCTGCGAACTGACCTCAGTGAGACTGGGATATTGACTGTGGTGGGGTTTTGTACCTAAATGGCAAAATAAGCATCCAATCAATAATATGTTTTCAGAGCAAGCCACAGAGTGTCACAGTCATTTTAGCAGAGTCATCAGATCGGTAGCAATAATGAATTTTTATAAGATTAGAATTGCTTAATTGCGTTTAATGACCATTTGACAAACACATATTATTATGGACTATACCAAAAAAAGCTTTAGTAATGGAGAGGAAAGAGAGAGCAAGACAGGAGGACCTAAGCCCAATATTTTTTTACTAGATTCCTCGGTTTACTTAACTGCTTTTCCAGCTGCATAAAATTGATGTATTTTCCTTTCAGGGAAAGGTAATATTTGTGATACAGAAGGCAATTTTCAAGCTGTCTGTGAGGAACTCTGGTCTCCTATTAAGATATCTAAGCAAAACATCTTGCTTTGTATACACTGCGCCATACAGCACTTCTCTCTGTCTCCATGGTCATCTGGGGGTCATCATGCTGGTGGTTTACTTGAACACATTCCTGCAGCCTGGACTCTGCTCTAAACTAAGACAGATGTTAATGAGCTGTTACTGAGTCTTCACCAGCAGGAGATAGCAAGAGGGTTTTGTCCTCTTCCTGAGCAGAAATGGCAAATAAGAGGTTTTGGGAGATTCATTTGCTGAAACAAAAGGAAAGGGTGGAGATATATGAAGTATATTTCTAGGTAAAATGGGAATATTGGCAGAAGGGAATCAGCTAGCCTTGATGATATTTGCAATTAGACAAGTAAATAAATTGAACCATTGTGAGTTTTTCTGTGCATTTTGAAATTCCAAGATGT
Source organism: Nicator chloris (assembly GCA_013400495.1). NCBI lineage: Eukaryota > Metazoa > Chordata > Aves > Passeriformes > Pycnonotidae > Nicator > Nicator chloris. The sequence goes on from WAAE01002739.1 coordinate 22,053, forward strand.
ATCTATGTTCCCCAGAAAGACTGCACTCTTGTAATGCATCAAACCATTGATCCACGCAAGGCTGAACTCACTGCTATCTAAAAAACAGATAGATCATAATTTTGGGAGCCCTTAGCTTGTTTTGCTATTTGCAAAAGTGAGGAAAAAAAACCGCAAACAAACACAAACCCACAACTTTCATATTTTTTTGTTGAAGCAGGTAAGTACCAAGTTTTTAAACATAATTTCTCTCAGGTATTATGAAAATTTTCTCTTGCTTGTTCAGTTTGAGGTGGGAATATTATGCATGTGTCTTTATATACAATATTGAGTTTGCTGCTGTTTGAGGGCTTTGGAATCTCAGAGGCACAAACCAGACTTTCTGAAGTGCAGTAACTCTAGTAATATTCATGCACTTTAATAGCTGTAAACCAGAATCTACTCTTGCTGTTGTCTTTCCCTTTCGCTTTTATGTTTTTAATCGCATTTTCCACTCATGCCACTCCAGGCAATATGCCTCATGTTTCATCTGTTAGATGTGAACAAAATATTTGCTTTTTTATTGTTATGCAGATCGTTGATCTCAGTCTGCCATATCTCCACTGATAACTCAGAAGACATTAGGGGACTGAATATAAGGATAAACCAACATTTACTTTACGTGAGCTCCCCATGAAGACAATCAATCGGGCCACAAATGTGAAATTTTTAGTTTGCAGCAGTCTTAGAAGCAAATATACTGATTCTTTTGAAAGGTTATAAACATTGCATGTGTAAACTCCTAGCACAAAAACCTTTAAATAATTGACAACTGCAATGATATTTTTTCTTTCCAACTGTTGTAAATGTTCAGGTGGTTTGGAATATTAGGGTATTAGTGAGGAATTTTACCTGAATGTCACTGGATTTCAACTCACTTTAAAATTGAGTGCCAGGATAAAAATATGAAAATTGTGATTTCCCCTCCCCCCCCCCCCCCAAATACTACAGTGCAGAAATCTAGGAAGCCTTTCACTAAAGGAACTAAAATACTGTGTATTCAACCTTGTGCTTGTAAAGTGCAATGGAAGCATGAATGGTTGGCATAAAAACAGATTAAATAGTTGCATATAAAGAGAACACCTTTCACCTTACAGGCTGAATAAAGGAAAGTCTTGTTTAGAAAAAACCCTGACATCTTATCATATAATTAAAGATATTTTCAGGGAAGAACATAATGAAGGTTGAAAAGGTGAGTTTACTTTTGCCATTTTCTAACTTCTAAGTATTTAACTTTACAATCTTAATACAATTTTCTTTGTATGAAACAGAAGAGTTCTCATGGCAACTACTTTTTCTAATGTCTGTTTCAAAACTAAACAAAATTGTTACTATTCTCCTTGCAGGCGTGATTTTAGCTGAGCTTTTCCTGTCTTTGCAATGCCTTTTCTTCAGTCTGAGAGATCCAGAGTGCTCTAAATATTTCAAGTGCAACTGTAGTAACCAAAGGTATAGAAGAAGTATGGCCTGAATTGATGTGTTATGGGTTCCAATGCATCTTCCGTCCTCTGAAACTTAACTTATTTTTGGCAACAGAAATGAATTGGAAATTCATGTTTAGTCCATAGCCAGTAATTTCCAAATCTTACATAATAGGTCTATTGTGTGAATGAATGTGGAAGACACACATGGAACAGAGATACTGATTTTTTTCTCTGACTTGATTAAAAGCAAACAAACTAACAGATTAAAAAAACCTTAAATTTCCCCATGGAAAGATACTGAATTACTTCTAAAATTTCTATAACAACCTCCATACTGAATGTTACCTCTGAATTTCAGAAGAGTATCTGGTACCAGATATTGAAAAGAAAGTGTATGAAGCCTCACAGTAAACAGCTATGTGATCATTTTGCCACAAGAGAAAGTTTCTTTTTAATTGGCAGTGGTTAATAGCTGGCTCAAGTCCAGGAACACAAAGGAGTTGCGTCCCATATTATTTTTATGCTAACATAGCTGTCAGTGATCTTGACAACCCCATTATTTTAGGTAATGGAGGTCTGGGTGAACTCATACGTTAGAAAAAATGCATGGAATATTAGCAATAGAGAACATAATGTGATGATCCTTGAGGGGCTTTTCATGAGGCCAGCCTGGAGCTAATATAACTTTTCATAAGCTGATTCTTGCAGAACTTTTATACCCATTTACTTGGGCTGTGCTCTGTGCAATGAGCTTACTCTGATTGCAGAGGGGAAGATGAGATGAAGAGACTGTCATGGCCAGTCCAGGACTTTGGTGGGCTTTTTGGGCCCAGCTTTTGTTCTAGCCACAGCTGGCAGTAAGCAGCAGTAAGCAGTAAGGCTTTCTGGCGGTCCCACCAAACCTCTTTTAGGATAGAACAGGTTGATGCTGAAGCATCCAGGCTAGGTCCAAAGGCTCACATGGCTTTCTGCCTCAGCTACTCCTTCTGGGTGTTATTAATGCCCAGAGATGGCCAGTGTAATTTCCTGGGAACCTGTAGCACATCTGAACACGGGCTGTGTAGATCGATATCCACAGATAACTGACACTTGTCTCTAGTTTTTCCAGTGTGTTCCTGAACGTCCATAAATTCCTGCTATCAGTGAACAGAAATGCAACTGGAAAGTGGTCAGGTCTCCTGACATGATAAATGATGTTAAAAAGCACCACCCCAATCTGCAAAAGGGTGTCCAGTATTTCATGTACTTTTCTTCTTTTCCTGGGCTGGTGATATTTCAACCCACATGGAAAGGAAAACAGCCACATAGAGGGAAATCACTAATTCTAGACATGCAGCTGGACACGCAGCTGGACAGCTCTGTGAACTGGCTGCCTTTTTACTCTGTTCAGTGACCTGTTATCTCTTCCCCTGTTCCTCCTCACACACAGGACTCAGCTATCCTTTGATAGCTTTTAGTTGTGCAAATGAACTGCCACATTAAAAAATCAAGTGATTCACTAAGTTCAGGGGCAGTAAGCCTTATTTTCTTAACCTTTAGCCCAGATATCCTATCCTCTCTCCTGTCCTACGCTCTTTCTGATGGTACAAGAAACCTACTCTTACTTCCAGTGTCCTTAGAACAATAAAATTAAATGTCACCTATGTACCTGTGACATTCTGAGCTCACTGGATGCAATGTAGCTGTGACAAGACGCCCTTAAGTTCCCAATGGCGTTTCAAAGGACAGAACAATAGGGGAAATATGCATCCCTCCCAAAAATGCTATCTCAAGGAGACAGGTGTTCATTCTACCAAAATCTAGGAAGTAATGTTTTGCCCTAGACACTAATTTTTACTTCTGTCTCTTTGAAAGCCTTTTTTCTTCACTTTTTCCCCATGCAAACACCTTCCTCTATACCTTCCTGTCTAGTCACGACAACTAAAGGAAAATCTATGCTTAAAACAAACAAGCAATTAATATTAATCAAATTTTTATGAGCATGCAGGATGAATATTTATGAAAAATATCAGTGTCTGCTGAAAATGTAAGATAAGAATCAGTTGTAAACTCTTTGTATGAAACTAAGATATACAGTAACTGTAAATTATGTGCCTACTATGATTAAGTGCCATCACAGATGAGTGAACCTTTCAAATGATATATTCCCTCGCTGATAGGGTGACTGAAATGAATTGTAAATTTGGCAAAGTGTTTTGGCCAAGACCAAACTAGAAATCTCATTGCAAAATGTTCAGGAAAAATGTGCTGTTTTATTTTTAAATTTTTAAGTCAGTTCTTTACATCAGGTGTGAAAATATGGTATCTAATGGCTTTAAGGCTTTTCTTTTTCAAGAAATGGAAGATCACCATATGCCATGTGCTGGCAAGAGCTGACACTTACTACAATGTGTTGCAGACAACGATCTTAACTCTACTGGAAGGAGTCTCAGATTTCTTAGATGCCAGAGATTCAGGAAACTTTTTTATCTTTATATAGATACAATAAAACTAATTTCCAGTTGATACAGAATTCATATACTCAATATTATTTAGTTTGCTTGTCAAACTGAAAAGTTATTACTGAAATTGAACAGAATTCACCAAATTAGAATATTTTATCTAAAGCTCTGTTGGTGGTATAGGATGATTTTTGCATTTCTATGGGAAAAGGGTGATTTTTTTTCTCTTGTCTTTGCACTTCAAGATGCATCAAGGGTTCTTGATTAAAGCAGATCAACTTTTAATGACAGGAGCCTTGTCTGGCTAAATTCAGACATGAATTCAAGAGCATGTTTTTAATGTTGAAATTACTTAAGCAGGAACCAGATTTTTCCTGTCTTGAATGATATTAATTGAAATAGTATGTCTTTCTAAAACTACGCTTATGGTTATGCAGCAGTTAATTTAAGTTAGGTGGATTACAATTTTTTTTTGTTTTGCCTATTTTATGTGGGAGGTTAGTCTAGATAAATACGTGTGGTTTCTTTTTTTCTTTTTCTTTTTTTTTTTTTTTTGTTCTCTGATGTTAAAATCTAGGAATCTATGAATAGGAACAATTTAATCTTTGATCTAAACTCTCCTCTTTTGATTTTTTTCTCTGACTAGATAACAAAGCTGTCAATCAGGGACAATCAAGGACATCCTACTATCAATCTGGCATACTATTATCTTGGGAAGATGATCCCCACACACACTGATAGCAGTGTTTGCTCACGAGTTGAAGTGCCCGGTTCTGGAATATTTTCTGAGGTGAACATTTTCATGTGTCAAGTAACTTCAATGCAATCGATGATGCTTTCTATGAACCTGAAGCAAAGACCTTTAGCATCTATAGCAAGACAACTGCTGAATTTGTGGAGTTTCAGCTTATACCACAAATGCATTATGATCAGATCTTAGAAACCTGGACTCAGGTGGGTTACTCCAGCCCCTCTTGTCTCCTCTGGTAATGTGCTAGAGTACACCAGCAACGCTGAGGAGGTCAATGCTGCGTGTGCAGTCCGAACCCGGTAGGAGATTAAACCAGCTGGAGTCCTGAGACCTGCTGCCTTTGTGGGTCATGTGGGACATGCCACAGTGCTAAAGTGGGACATGAGCTGTCTAGTCCACCTGGATCTTTCCTTTGGATAGAACTGGAAGGACAGAGGCAGGAACATATGCTGAACCAGGCCTGGAGCCCAGGCACAGACAGATGAGAAGCCGGGTGCTCTGCATGAAAATCCTTGTTTGTTGGTGTGCTTTTGGGAGTGAAGAGGGGGACCTCATCTCCAGCCCAGCCTTGAAGGGGCACTTGAAATTCCAGTGGATTTCTGTTTCCTCTGAGTTCCCTTGGACTGCATAGAGGATGTGATTTGAGAGCTGCTCTGAGCAGTCAGTGACTGGGGAGAGAAAGCAGAGTTGAGGTTGCACTCACCTCCCTCCCTTCCACCTCCCTCCTTGCTCTATTTGCACTGTGGGCTGGGGAGCTTCTACTCAGCCACGTAATGGTACATTCTGCTTGGAAAGTCAGCTACTTGTGACCATAAATACATCACTTGGATAAGCAACACAACTATAGTTAATGGGTTTGGAGCTGTATTAACAGCTGATTAATATTTTTTAGTGTTTTCTATATTAGCATTGTTTTTCTTCGCTAATTGCTAGGGAGCTACCATTCATCAGCTGTCTCGTAGCCGGCACAGTTTACCACTTAATTGGGAAGTTGATTCACTCGTGTGGTCCAAACTGAGATGAAGGAAAGTATCTTGGTAGATGTATACTCATTATATAGTGTGTGAGCACTACTTGTATACGTCAAAAACAGCTCTCTCTGGTGTCCTCAGAAAACGGTCTCAAACACTAATAAAAAGTTTTCATGTTACCTTTCAACATCAGTTCAAAGAAGTCGTTGGTGTCTGCACAAAAATAAGTTTCGCTGCAGAGTGATTGAATTTTAATAATCTCTTAGATTTTAGGACTTCAGTTCCAGTTTATTCCTGTCTTATTTTCTTTCTCTACCTCCCTCTTTCAGCACTTTCCCCCTTAATCTCTTTCTCAGTAGGAGAAAACCTGCCTCTAGGGTACAAGTAGGAGGAGCAGAGAGCATGAAGGATCAAGCTAAATTAGGATGTCTTGAAACACAGAGGGTCACAACCCCACATTTTTCTGAGAGCAAATTTCCTGCTATTGACTCTGTAACACTAAGGAGGATTCAAACCGATTTAATTTTCAACCCCCCTGCCTACTCTCCTCCCCACATTTTTCTTTTTCTCTCTAGACAACAGATGTCAATGTCTTTTTAAGCTGATGATTAACTACAAACACTGCACTGTTAAAAACTCCCAGTCACATTTTTCAAAACCTTCAGAAATGTAACTGGCAAAGTGCATAACACAGCAATGTACATGAGCTTATTGAAGGCTTTTTGAAGTGAGAAACTTATTTTTGCCCCTTCCATTTCTGCCTTGTTTCAAATACATTTAAATTCCTCCTGAAATATATGCATCCATTTATAAGAGTAGCATATGTAAAGATTTATCAAAAGACTGGGATTTTTGCTTGTTTGTTTGTTTTCTTGGGGGAGGGAGTGTAGCTGTGTGTTTGCAGCACAACGAGTATGGGAGGAATAGCTTTTGTTGTGAGGCTGAGATCTAGCCTTGCTACTAATTTAGGTTACTCTGACCAAAGGAATAAATTCTTCAGAGTAAATTTGTGCAAGGCTTGCCAAGGTGGAAAAGCTAACAGAAATGTGAATGGATTGTGAACTCTGCTTTCTTCTCATTCTGATATTTTCTGAATATTTCCCTCTATTAAATCTTTTTTTCCTATTGTTGTGGCTTTAAGTAGAAAGAAAAAGCTAAGACCCCAAAGGAAGGATAATGATTTATTTCCTTGCCATGCCCATACATCATGTAATACAGGGCATATACATGTGCATGATCCTATGTAAAGTAAGAAAATATTTTTTGTTGCAAATTTTAGGCGTTAGTTTGAAAAATGCAGTTTTAAAGGTTTTTTTTTTCTTTTTTTTTTTCCCTCCTGATTCTTATGTGTCAATAACCTCCTCTCTTCTGCATTTCTTGCTTGCTTGTTTGTTTTGGGGGTGGGGTTGTTTTTGTGTGTTTTTTAGAGGTTTAGGGTTTTTTTAAATTGCTTTCCTGTGTTTTTTAACCTTCTTCCACAGTAGACAAAGAAGAATTGCTGCTACGTACTAAGGTAAAAGCAATTATATTTCTTCCCCCGTTTGATTCAGAAATCATCTCGATGTTGGAGCTGTCAGAAATCTCCTGACAAGGCTGTCACTGGGCCCGTGGCAGATCAGTTAGAGATAATGAAATGAATTTTAGGTGTGGTAATCTGTCGCCAGAGCTGAGGAGCTGCGGCTAATGCTACTGTAAAAGACTGGAAAAACAAGCTGGAGTGTGGTCTGAAACCGAAATCCTAATCTGGCAAATTCTTAAAACCTGAGTTTAGCTTGTGCAGATCAGTAAGCACACTGGCACAGCACACTAGAAAAGCATTTGCACACAGCTCTGCAGGTGAGTTTTGTGGCAATGTAAAACCTTCACTGTTGCTTGGGTTTGGGTTTATTTTCCTCTCCTGTCTGCAGTGCTAGCAAGATTTGACTGTCATATGCTCCTTAAAGAGCTATTAGAAATAGTTACCATTATTTTCTAGGTAAGAATTTTTGCTTTTTAAAGCTTCAGTTAGACCAATTATCTGGGCCTTCCGTGCAGGACTATGAACTAAACTCCCAATCCCAGTACCTTCCCCTGACATCTCTGCTCACTAATGGGCTGAGAAATTCCCATGCCCATTGCCTGGTGCTTTTGAGGAGAATATTGAAAGCAGTGGAACCACATATGCCAATGAATCACTTCTTCAGAAGCCAGAAGCATTACGTGTAAAAGGATTCATCGGGATACCTGCCGGGCTGCTGCTTCTCCTGCCCAGTCTTAGTCCACAGCATTCCCTTACACAGCTCAAGACACAAAAACTTATCAGAGGGATGAGGACATTAATGTGGTAGAAAACTAAATGTGTGCTCAAGAGAGGGCGGAGCTTTCAGTAGGGTAGGAAAAAATGGCAATATTTTAGAGTGCTCTGTTGCTATTTCGGCAGTGGGTTCTGAGTATTCAGCTAATTCTACGGTTTTGTATGGTTTTTGGTTTGGGGGATTTTTTTTTTAATAATAGAAGTACCTTAGTAATAACAGTTTGGTCTATTTTTACAAAGGAAAATAAGTTAGAACTTATTGCGGAGGCCAGTAACTGTTGTTAGAAAGGCTACTGCCTCCATGGAAATAAGAAAAAAGAATAAGACTTTTAGGAAATGTTAAGCAAGTTAATTAGCAAATGTATATTTGGAATAGCCCAGAAGGAGGTAGATATAGTTGGTCCGTTCTTATTTTCTTGACATCTCTTTGCTGATTCCTACTTTATAGAGTGGAAAGGCACTCCGGGGAAAAAAAAGACATTCAAGAATGTTTTTTAAAAGCACATAGAATAACAAAATCCATAGTTCTTTTGTTTTGTTTTTTGTTTTTTCTTTTTTTTTTCAAATAGAAAATAATTCCAGTGTGGCAGTAATTAGACTCCTAAGAATGTGTACTATTAAGCTGTCTGAATGCTTCTTGGGTGGGCAAAAGAGAAGGCACTGTGCTTTCATCCTCTTACCTAATGCAACAAATCCAAGGTATGCACCAGTCAGCTATTAATGCACACCGTGTTGAGGCTTAATGCTATTGTACTAGTTCCTTTTCAAGCTGCAGGCTGGTTGTACAAGAAAATGCTGCAAACAGCCTTGGGAGCAAAAGTCACAGTTAGGGATTATGTTCGAGCATTGAAGAAACTGTAAAAACTCTTTTGTTGTTTTCCTGTTTTTTGTTAATAAAGGACTGCTTTATTGGTTAGACACTTTCAAGTAAATTTCTCAGACATCTTTAGAAAAGCTGGCTTCAGCCACCTACATGTCTCAGAAGGAAAAATAAAGTAGGCTGAATTTTACCTGCTTTTCATATATCACTGTGATGTCAAAGCAGCTGTTTATTCCTTAATGTGCCCTTCATTTTTCTATTGAAACAGCTTGAAGTGATCTACAATTTTTTCTCCTTTAAAATTTAGACGCTTTCTAGCACAGCAGATATGTCACTCCTGACTAAAAGCTAGAAAGACATCTCTGATGTTTTCATATTTTGTATATCAGGAACGGACATTAAACATAGCCAGTGCTTCCAGAATGAGAGAGGAGGGAGGAAGCCTCCCTGTATAAAGGTTAGAGTGGGATAGAAGGGATATTTTCCAAGACATCACTGAGCAGAAATTAAAAAGTGAAGAGTAAGAAATAAGAGCTTAGTGAAAGCTGGAACATTTCAAAACAATATTTAATCCATTACCAAATGTGTCTGTTTTGGTAAAAGATTGTGTTTTTAAAAACCATTTTGCCCACCCTTTCCACCAGCTCTAGAAAAGATGCACTTGTCCACTCTGCTGTGTGTGTGAAAACGCAAAGCTTCTGGTTTGAACTTCAGGAAGAGAAGGGAGGCTGGGTAAGGAACAGGGTATTTGTTGTTCCTGACACAGTGGTTGGTCCGTCTCCTGTTTGGCACAGAAATTGTCCCTGGCTGAGAGAATGCACAAAAGCACAGTACTGGGCACCTCTGTGGTGGCTGGCCAGGAGCCCGTTCACCAGCCATACACGAGGGCCATCGTTGAATAGAAACGGGGAAGTGGGGAAGCTCGTCAGCTGGGCAGGGAATTCTGTGGTGCTGACCTTTCCTCCTCCTCGCCTTGCACCAGGCTGAAGCCATGGCAGTTCTGTCCCGCTTGGCTTTTCTTCACTGCTTTCTAACCAGCTGTCTCTCTCCTGCCAAAAATGGGAGGTAGAGCATTTAGGAGAATAGAAGTGAATGGTTTGTAAAATGAGGAGTTTGGGCTGTTGTTCTGTGCTCAGCCCTGGGTAATACAGCCCTGGCTGTATCTCTGCAGGGTGGCGTAAACAAACCTGGTGTGGTATCAGGCACATTTTTATGCCAGTCCTGATTACTCTTATTATTGCCATCATGCTATTGTTATATCCTAAAAGTAAGTAAATTTAATCCTCACAAAAATACTGGCTGCCTTAACTAAAATCATGCTGCAGATGTGCTTTAAAGGTGGACCCCTGCAAATGCTTTTGGCTGATCTTTACTTCACAACAATCAAGGGGAAAAATTTGCAGGATTACGCTCTACTAGATTATAAATAAAGAAAAAAATGTCCCCACTGCCATATTTATACTTCATACTATATATTTTTGATATGTTAAAGGTAATTAATTACATACAATTAATACAATTAATATTGATATGTTCATTTAATTTAGTATAATTAATTTTGTTAAGTTAAAGGATATTAAAGGTAATATGTTAATAGATTCACCTGTGAGGGGTTGCAGATATGAGTATTAACTCACCCTTTAATATTTAGAATTTAGGATGGTAGTTAAATACTTGCCTTTCCTCCACCTCTATTCATTCCAATAGAATCACAGTTTTCCTGTCACAGGAAGGCCCTAGGATGGGGCTGCATGTGTGTGTTCACGTGGCTGCTTTCTGTGGACACATAAAATTGATGAGTACTTATGCTTGCCTGAATGAAACCAGATTCAAGGAATGGAATATCTGTTACACGTCTCTTCCATGGAATGAATAACTTATATCAGCATTTCTATATAAATGTTAATAATGTGTCTGATGTGATGGCTATCAAGCAATTTTTGTGCTGTGCCACAGGCCTCAACCACAAAAGTCTGCTAAATTAAATCTTATCTGTCTTCTTTTCCACTGTGAAGTTATTATTATTTACTTTTGGCTACAAAGTGACAAAAAAAAGTTGAAACTTTTTGAACTATAGTGAACATCTTTATTTCACAGGTTCATAATTCATGAACACCTCCTCTGATTTACTGCAAATTTGGCAGAAAAATCCTACCTCAGCTTGTGACCTAGGCTACAAATCTTGAGGCCAATTTGATTTGTGAATCTGGAATTTAGAACTGGGGATAGGAGCCAAATTTTATCTTATAATGGAAATCTACATTGAAGCCCTAATTAAGGGGAATCTTGCTGTTCCTTAATGTATCTTTCCTGGCCCTTCATGCCTCAAAATGCAGACATATGAAAAATGAATATTTTTTTGTATACTGTGCTTATTTAAAGATCCCTTGTTAAGGGATCTGTCTGTTCACAGATATTAGCACATCTGATTTTTACAATCCTCACTGTGCACTCAGTGTTGACGAATACTGTATAGTCAGGTACCACTCCTGGGTTTTGCAGAAGTCTCATCTTTACAGCAAACAGAATACCTTTAAAAAGGGAAAATTATCAGTACGCCCAAATTTTTTTTGCATAAAGCCATATGAAAGCCCTTTCCAGAAGTGCTTTTCTGGCACTTTCTGTTGAAGCAGAGCTGCATGAGTGAAGTTGATGTGGAGAGATGCATCATGAATCTTTCTACTGTTTCATAGGAAAAGGGTTCTTCCTTGCTGGGTTAAAGCCACTGTGTTCAAATCTTGGAGTTCATATTTTGTCATTTTATCAAACATTTTATTTGAGTATCATAGCTTCCTCTTTAACACAGAGGCTTTTATAAGTTAAATGAATAGTTCACTGCTTGGTTGTTTTGTCCTGGGGCATCTTCCAAATATAATTATAAAATGTGAATGTAATGGATTTCTTTTTTTTTTTCCTCTGAACCAGGTCTGTGGAATGATTATTTCAGCATAGGGTACTGTATTGGTTTATTACTGTGTCAGGTGCCAGTCTTTTGTTTCTGACCTGAAACCACTTATTTTTCTAATAAGATATTGTACACTATTTGCGACTTCAATATTCTCAGCTTTGGTAATGAATGAAAAACACAATCAAGGCAAGAGTGTTTCAATATATCAAACTCATTCCAGTCATTATCAGAATGTGGTGAGATGGGGAAGGACAATTTCACCCTGGAGAAATCACTGTAACCTGTACACAGTATAGAATTCAGTTATAAAAAGCAAGTGGATGTGCATAGAGATATATGGTGAATGTTTTCAGCTCTTCCATCTGCCCAGAAATGAAATGCTTTACCAATGAGTGGTGTTTTACTGCTATTTCAATATGGCTTTTCTGCATGATTTTTTTCTTCAAATAAAGTAAATGTCCTTTATGGACTTTAAAACATTCTCCCAGATATATATATTTATTAAAAGCTTACTTTAACCTTTTTTATTTTCTTTTTTTTTTTTTAAATTTTTGATCTTGGTGATTATTCACCATAGGAGATTTCTTCCAGAAGTGTCAGAGGAGTCCAAGGGAGTTAGGGACCTAAATCTTATTTATTTTCAGTAAGAATGAAGTATTGATCTTTGTAATGTACTTTGAAAGTAGGAGTTTCTCTCATTATTTCATTAAAAATGAGAATTATAATAACAAGACTATACAAGTATTCCTTACAAAATAATACTTTGACAGGGCAACTCATATGAAGGGAGCCAGTGATTGTAGAAATATTTCATCCATTTAACTTTGGTATTCAGACCTGCATATAGTTAGCGAGCAAATCCATCTAGTGAAAATTCGTAGTCCTGGGATTAAACCAACCACAAAAGGATGCATAAAGAAGAGACTTAAAATAAATTGCTTCATCTTTTCCCCTACTTATAAAATACATGTTGAGCTTGTTTTCCCTATCAAGAGATGGAGAGAATTATTTGGTTTCTACACTACAAAGAAGCTCTTTCACAGGAAATGACTATGTCCAAGATGCTTTATTTTCAAAGGCTTATTTAAGTTCCCTATTGTTCATTTGTCAGGAATGTGCCTAGTTCCTTAAATGGCACAGTAAAAGCCTCTGAGTTGACAGGAAGCCTTTTCCAAAGGTTAATTATTTTATGAGGAAAGAAATTACTCTTATATTGCCTGTTAACCTTTGGGATGCTTTTTTGTTTGTTTGTGGTTTTTCGTGGGTTTTGTTTTTTATTTTTTTTTTAATTATTTCCTTCATTTATGTGACTACTGGGGAATCACAAAAGCTTTTTCACTTTCTAATTTAGCTTATCGCTTAAATATTTTTCTCAAATCGGAACCTTATCTTGTTAATCTTGTTTGTTCTAGGGAGAATAGATTAAATTCCTTTAACTGTCCACTTTATTAAATTCCTGGTATAATTGATTAGTCTAACAAAATCAGACAAGTAGGAAATTTAATTGCTTAAAAGTGCATAACCCGTTGCTACTGCTGACTTTCTCATGAATGTATTATAGTTACAAAAGATAATGAAAATTGTTTTCTTTTAATTAGAATTGTATAATAAGCATTTTTCACTACCAAAATAATTAAGTTTTCAAATTATACACTTTTATTTAAAAACACCAACTATCCAAGGTCCTTATCTTCTCCCCAGAAAAGAAATATCTAATTTCATTTCCATGTAAAGTGCTTCCACTTTCACCAGTCTTGGTAAGGTACAAAATCACATTGATTCCTATTCTAGAGGTGAGAGATGGAGGCAAAATGACATTAAAATAGGTGTTCACTCTACCTCCTTGGTGTTGTTGCAGGTGTTTCCCTAGGATTCACATGGCCTGAAATTAGGAGATGTCTTCTCAGGCTAAGGGCTGAAATTGGTTCTTGGGGCTCCTTTGACCTCCAAAACTGGGTTCCCAGTTTCCCTGGCTTTAACACCTAAGCAGAATAAATATCCACATTGTCCAAGACAGCACACAAAGTCTGTAGCTGACTCCAAAAAATCCTTCCAAGAATTGTTTCAATGGGCTTTTTGTGGCACTCCCAGTCTGGTGTGAAGTTGGCAGTTCTCAGTAGTGTGTCTAGAAAGCTACAGTCCTGAGATTTAAGAATGTTAGTCACACCCCATTCTAAAGAGTTGGAAAGGACCTTCAGGTGCCTGGCCAGCATTCTGAAGGCAGCCACTGTAGCAATTTCAAAAACATATTCTACTCCTTGCTTTATACCAAGCCAAGTACATGTGGGCATCTGATTTTAGGGAACAGAGTTAAGATATGATTAAGAAAAGTGACAATGTATATCTTGGTATTGAATCTCTGTATTTGGCTCATGGAGATTGTGATAATTGGAAACACTTGTCATCAGCTTTATTAGTTCAAATGTTTAGTGCTCCACACTCCGACAACTTCTCCAGCACTGTCAGAAACGTTATTTTTATAATTGTTGTCCATCAAGTAAGAAAGCAGTAGAATTTCTGCTAAACATACTGTACAATCAAGGGCTGATTTATGCCATTTGTTAAACTGGAGCTCCACTGGAAATCAGGCCTTGTTGCAGATATAGGTTAAAGAGCTTTTTACATGCCTTGCATTTTTTGGTTTTTTTGTGCCATGTTGTGGTGGCAGTGTTTCATTGGCTTTTATTCTGTTATTCTACGGCAGAGTGCATTTTCAATGTAAATTTTTTCTCTTTTTAGTTTTGTTATTTTTGTACTCTTCCTGTTCCCTGAATATTAAAAGGTGTATTTTGACTTTAATTACTAACTTCTTGTTGCTAATGATGAGAGAAACTTTCTGAATAATCTCCTGAGTTCTCATAAGCTAACATAACTCTGGAAAGCTAAGAGAGGGAGATGAACTGTGACCAAAAGAAACAAAAAATAATTACTGGTCCTGAAAATGCTTAGTTCATGTGCTGGTTATGAGTTAAAAGCCATTTTCATTAGCTTGATATTATTAATAACTAAGCAGTGACTATTCTAGGTCTTGGTTTTATAAAGGGTGAGGTTGAAGGATAAATCTCTTTAAACCCCCCAAAATCATTTTAGCTGAATTGTCTAAGAGGAAATTTTGTATGATTCTGAGGCAAAATTCTCTATGAAATACATGGTTTGCACTGTGTAAAACTCAAATTAAGAAGTACAATTCACTCAATAATAAAAGAATTAAGTAAAATGCATACAGAATGTGCCTAACTTTCACTGTTTTACCTTTGAATCTAACCAAACAAGATTATAAAACTGTTAATTGGATTTTTGATATTGGAGTATTTTTTTATGTAGTGATGGTTTCAAAACCTGTAGAGACGGTATTCATGGATGTATTTAGTTGCTTAAGATGTAAATTACTTGGGCTTTTGTGAACTCATTTAAGGTCAGATATTGCTTCGAGAGTTTTCATTCTTATTTCAGTTACTTTCAAGTTACACTGGAGTTGTGGTAGTGTTACATGTTCTTACAGGAAAAAGAATAATTTAAGGAGGTGAAGAGTCTAACAACTTCCTTCAGTTTTAGATTTTGAAAAATCTTTTTATCTTGATACCCCAAATAGGCATTCTTCCTCCTATGTGCCTCATTTTCCTTCATGGGCAGATTCCTTGCAAATAGTTCTGTCTATCCCAAGTTTGGGTACCACTGTTACCCATTTTCTCTCTTTCCCCTAGAAGAATATACTTAGGATATGTAAAGTTGCCCAGTTTTTCAACCAGCATTTGTGTGGTTAGACTTGCCAATATCCTCATGATTATTATCCCCACTCCCTGGTTGTGTCCTCATCTGTTTTTGTCTCCCAGCTGACAGGATAATTGCTCCACTTGCTTTGCAATCTACCCTTAAACATAATGCAAAAGCACTTTGCAAACATGACCTCCATCAAGAAAGGACAGAGTAACTTTTTATTCTGTGAGACCATATGCCTTTTTGAGAAAAGATAACTGTTGAGGTTGTTTATTTGAAAGACCCAGTGCTTTCAGAAATCTGTTAGAGGAGAAGAACCCAAATGCCCAACTCATTCCTCTTTTTCAGATTTTGTTCTCAGAGAAAATAGTTTTAATATAGCTGTCTGAGACAGCGCAGTATCTTCTAAAGGATCAAGATCTCATAAAAGTGCAGTAACAGCTGCCACAAAACTGAGTTTACTACTCACTAGGATGCTGTGCAGTCCAGCACATAATTAGCAACATATTTGCCATCTGAGAAAGAGAGATGAATAGAACAGGTTGCCACAGTTTCAAAAGGGCATCACCTCATCTTGTGATATTCTGCTTACAGTTTTGCACAAGCAGGATTTTCTCCTTACCAGAATTTGTGCCTGAGACTTGCAGCTATCAGAGTTGCTTTTTATGAATCTTTTTTCATATGGTCCAGTTTGAGCTTTCTGCAAATAATATTAACCTTGGTATCCAAGAGCATTTTTGTCTTTCTGACCCTCAGGCTAATGTGTTGCTCTTGAGAGACGTGGGGGACGGCTCAACAACTCTTAACTCTGGTTAGGGAGTTTGTGAACACCCAGGATTTACTCTGGCTGAGGACATAGGCTACGGGTGCTCATAATGTTTTCAAAACCCAGGTTCTAAGCTGTGAAACTCCTTGGCTAGAGATGTTCTCATGGTAACATTGCTTCGCAGAATGTCAGAGGAAAACAGTTGTTTTTAATATTCCTGCAATAGAAAGTTGCAATTCCAAGGCACCTTGTGTATTTTTTATTCCATTTAATACCTTGTGAAAATGTCCTTACAAATGTAGCTCCATTTGAGCTGCCCAGCTCACTCCAGTCTAAACAAGTTCTCAGGCTACAGGTTTCAATGGACAAGTGAGACAACGTGGATGGAGGGTTTTTTTGAGCCATGAATTCCACAAACTCTTTCCATGTTGCAGTAGTATTAAAGCTTGGTGCTCCATAGACAGTCTCTGGAAGGTATTTGCTTTTCCACAAATTGTGGTTTTCCACAAATTCCACCAGAACTGGCTCTTCTCCGTTAACTTTTTCACAAGGTAAGAAAAAAGAAAGGCCAATAGCTTGCAAAAAGAGTGTGCTGCCCATAGATCCACAGACCAGCCTAAGAGGCTTCCTCAACAAATGGAAATTACAGTGATTTTTCCCTTTGTTTTTTACTATTTTTATTATAACCCTAACAAAAGGATTACCTAACGTGTAATACTTGTTTGTTTTCTCATTTTTGTATTGGATTCTACTTTATTTGGTTTCTTCTTCTCCTCTGGGATGGATTTTCTCTTCCAGCTCTGCAGACACAGCCAGGTAGAAGCCCTGAAGGCTGAAACAAAAAGTTCATAGGAGGTATTGGGGGCAAAATTCTCCCCTGAACTGAGCTATGCCTGACTCCATCTAACTCAGTCATAATGGCACAAGGAATCAAGCAGGCTAGAAGCTGGGTATAGTATCAGCTCCTACTAGCTCTTATCTTTGCTAAATCTTTATGGAGCTCAAGGAAAGCTCATTTCATCCTCTTTTTAACTGAGCCTCTGATGTAGCCATTTTTCAGCAGCAATTACACACCTATGGGGGATGTGAGGTCTGCAGAGTTTTTGGCTGTTGAAAAGGGATTGCTAGAGGGTTAGAGCCTTGCCTTGGGGAGAGCGGTGGCCTTTCCCTAGTGCCAACACTAAACTAGAGTTGTCCAGGGAATTTTGAAAAGTGCCTTCTAGACTCTCCTGCTTTAAAAGATCTCTTAGTTTTTCTGGCTTTCATCTTCTTTATTTCTGGAAAATGACCCATTTTATTTGCTGAATGGCAGGCTCCCCACCATTCCTCTCCTCCCCAGTCAGAGAGACTCCTATGTGCCTTCCCTTGTCCATGGTTTGCTCTGAATATTTGCCATTTTTGTCTGCATGTCTGATCCCTCTGGTTACTCCAAAGTTACTAGGTGAGCTCACACACAGCTACATCAAAAGACTCTTCGAGGAGAGACCACCTGGAAAAGCACTCTTGCTGTCATTCTTCTGCATTGTCTCATTTTGCCTCTGTCTGGCCTTGTGACAAGGAATTGTGTTCTATCCCTTAACCTGACCTGCTTCCCCTTCAACCTTTTCTAGAAGCTTGACTGTGTTGGGAAAGGAAATCGGAAGATGAGTTTTTAACATCTCCTATTGCTTATGTCTGCTACACTGATGGAACATCATATTATGTCATTGCACCTCTTGTTATCCACTATCTACTGTTAAGGAGTGGAAAGATAATAAATTGTGGGGAGGAAGGGGGGGGGCACAGAGAACTGAAATAGATTATATAGTCACCTAAGTTTCAGTATTGTCACATCAGAGAAAATATCTCAGACTACTGTAGGGTGTCCAGTTTTAGATACTGTAGTGGCAAGGAGAGGTGGTCCAGTGGAGAGACTCCAGAAACTGAAGGGCATGTTGTGTGATCAAGGTCAGAACCTGTGCGAGTAGTTCAGTCAAAAGAAGGAAGGACTGGGATAGAAAGCACATGCTTATATGATATAAGACTTGAAAAGAGACATTGATATGAAAAAGACATTGATATAAACAGAAAGGGAATAAACAGTTCCGCATGCCCAATGTGTCAGAAA
>WAAE01002740.1:0-45000 GCA_013400495.1 Nicator chloris
TGGCAAGTAAATTCCAATGAATTTGGCTCTCACACAAGAGATTTGCTTTAGAAATTAAATATAAATTTTCTTTTCATTAACATTGGAAATAGGACTTTGATTTGTAATGAGGTCAAAGGCATGAGAAGTGATTTACAGTGTGCATAAGGAGTTAAGGGACTTCTGTACGAACTAAATGAGAAAAAAAATCCCATATTCAAAAATTAGTGGCTTCACCTTTGGAAAAAATAATGATCATGTATTATATGGCTTTCTAAGCAAACTGTAAGTTAATATGTCTTTTATTTGCAGTGAAAGCTAATTAAACTTTGACATCGTAACAGACACTTTTTAAATCTGCCAGCATAGGTGTCACTTACAGAAATACATTAAATGCTTCTACATAACAATCTAATTAAAAATTAGTTAGTTACGAAAGCTAAGAATGTCATATTAATTGAGATATGTATTAATATTACACTTAATTTACCACAGAGAGGGAGAAAAACTCATCAAAAGAGGGCAACTAATCGAGAGAAGTGTGGCTCTGCATTTAATCTAGGGAAAGCCAGTTTAGAGCTCAAGACAAGTTTGCTTCCTCTTGGATGTTGTGTAGTTGCAGAATCAGAAGCCAAGAGTTTAACTCTGCTGAATAACAAAGCATCATAACCTCAATGTCTGAAACAGCATTTCTGATAACTACAGTTCAAAGAAAGAGTCAGGATAGAAAGATTCATGAAAAATCTTTGGCTCAGGAGGAAAACGAAGATCTAAGACTGAGAAATTGAACAAATGATTGGCAGTAGAGCAAGTCCAGTTGAGTGAATAAGTGGCAGAGGAACCCCAAAGAAGTGGATGTGGAATTAACTAAGTACAGGCAAGGTCAAACTTTAGTGTATGACTTAATGGAAGGGAATTTCAAGCCTAATAAAAGCCCTTCTTCACAGGAAGAAGTTGACAGCTGGGGATGCTGTCATCTGAAGAAATTGGAAGTACTTTGTTGAACCCAGGAGACTAACTCCCAGGAAACTGTTTCTTTGCAATTTAAGGGTTAGAAGCAGCAGATTACTCAGTGCTGGAGAAAAGCCTGAGCTACCAAATAACTGAAGAAAGTGACTGAGGATTCTGGTAATGCTCCTTTTCTCCATTAAAAAGAGGACAAGATCCCTTCATGTAATGACCAGATAAAAAAATCTATATGGAAAGAATATGCTGTCCTTTGTTATTAATTTCTCTTTTATATGTTGATGTTTTCTTAGAAAGATTTGTTTATTACAAATCTAATGTTCACTCTTTGAGATCCTGAACATTGCCTGCTTGGCAAATGCAGTTTTAAACTTCAATTAAGATGACCAAATTCCATCTTCATGTAGTACAAACTCCAGCAGAGGTGGAAGGAAAATGTGATAGAATTTATATCAAACATTTGACTGTTCTTTTGGTTAAATGAGCTTCACCCACCAGCTTCAGTCTCTTCTATTGCCAGTCATGGCCACAAAAGCAACCTGAAACTCAAAGGATTTTTTCGATAGGCTTGTTGGTACAGTGACAGTGGCCTGGGCACCTCATTAGGAAAATTGTTTCCCTCTTTCTTGCAGCAAAGTACTTTCTCTCCCTGTAATGGGTGGGCCCTGATTCAAGCTTGGCTTGTAATCCACCATGGTTGTCAGTGCAAGTAGAGACCTTTGAGGTTATATTTGCTTAACTCTTTAGTCTTGCATGTCGAGATAAAAACCTGCAGAGTGACATTGAAACACAGAAGGGGAAAAAAGGGAGGAGGGTGTACAACATGCACAGATAAATCTTCATTTCTTTTTCGTAAACAATTTTTCTGAGAAGATGTGTTTTTGCATGTGTTTTATTTCCTTATAAATAGATGTAGATGTTTATTTCTGCCTCAGAATAATAAAGATAGTGGAAGCTTATGTGTTTAGTAATACAGTAGTTCAGTCTAACACACACTCTTGGTGATGCAAGAACTTGGAATTCAGAGCTTCTCAACTCCTGCTTTTCGGTAGCAGGAACTTTGCAGATTGTAGGGGAAAGTGTTTTCAAACTGGAAGTTAAGAAGTGGTCTTGGATTCTTGGCATGTGCAGATCATTCATGACCAAGTCAAAGATAATCAAGTGAACTTGAATTGGTAACACTTCTGTGTCATTTTGAGATACTGAGTGCTTATCAAAATCTGGAGCATGTGAAGAGGAGGTGTCTCCACAGTAGGATGGAAACAAAGATTTCTGAAGTACAGCAACAGCTAGGGACAGACAGAAATCTTGGGGTTTTTTCTCCTTTTAGTAATAAAATGGTGGGAGAGTGGAGGTTGGAAGGGAGAAAAGTCTCTGCCTGGCAGTGTTAGTGCCATTCTCCCCCTGGCAGCTGAAACCTGCCCTTGCCCTGAGGAAGCTGTGTAGACTAGTGGGAGGATCTGAAGAGTGCAGCTCAAGTAAAATGTTGTTTAGGGGATTTAAACTTGATTGGTAAGCATGGTAAAGTGATGTAACTGCAGTAATAATGGAAAATTGTGTCAAATTAACAGAATCCATGTTCCTGAATTTTCTGTGTGGACTAAATCCATTATTATGACCTGTGCTTCCCGGAGATTTTAGTTCATTGTCCAGCTGTAACAGAAAATAAATTATTGTCATCCTTTGTGGCAAAAGTTGGGGTTTATATTTCTGTCTTCTGCAAATTAGCTGCAAATCAAGCACTGAGTAATGCTACAATATTAACTTAAAAAAACCACAACTTAGATCTTCATGTTTATGGGGTTATCTCTCTTTATCATTATAGCATTATTGAACAAAAGTGAATATGTCATTTAAGACATTAAAATCACTTTTGGCTATAGTGGAAGATAAAGTTGGTCCTTCAACATATGCATACACATCTACAGGGATAAATTGCAGACAGTGAGACTGTGTTTACCAAGATGTGTTCTGCTGTTACATTTCCTTTATTAACTGTTAATGGATCACATAAACTCACCATAGCAAGACTTTAGCCTAGAACTGAAAGCCTATAAATGTTACTTGAGTTACAGAGACTTTTGAGGTTGAGTTTGTAGGGCCCAAAGGAGGACCTTTGTGGTACCATAAGCTGTGCTCTCCTACATTCCTGTGAGTGATGCAGGCAGCAGCTACAGATGCAAATACGGGGAAATGATCCGGAGGTCTGCATGAAGTGTGTTTGACAACAGCAGAGGCGAGATCAATAGTTACAAACAACAAACTGCGAGGAGTGAGAAGCTGTGAGAACTCTCTGGTGTGAAGGCCATCTCTGTGCCTTGAAGTGAAACAACCTTCAGCTGAAACTCAGAGAGAATTGTGATTTCCAAAACAATAGGATACACAAGAAAAGACATAGGGCTTCTGTTTCTTATGCCATTCAACAAGATTTAGAAGGAAATGCAGCCAGAATTAATGGTCATTACCTGATGAAAACCAGACATCCTTGGGAATGGGCTCATACAATCCAGGATAAGGGTAAATGCAATTAAAAGGACTCCACTGAGGCCAAAATGGCAGAAAAGCCAGAGGAAACAGATGGATTTTGAAGTATGGAATCATCATTGTGAGGAAAGACCTTTTTGTTTACATTAAAAAAACCAAACAACAAGTTTAGTAGTTAAAACATAAATATATTTCCCTAGAAAGCATAAACAACTATAAATAAGAGGCAGTGACAATCACTTTATTGATTGCTTGTAGAGAAGGAATTTCTTTAGAATGAAATAGAATTTGGGTTTTAGGTTAAAGAGTGGTTGAGCAATTTTAAAGCATGATTCACTATTTACAGTAGTTGTTTCATCTACAGGTCATTTGTATGGGGAGAATTTCAAACTACCCCGACACAGATTGCACTTACAAAAGTACTTGAACGTTACTTCTTTCCTTGCTAATCCCATAATCATTGTAAAAATAAAGCACTAGATTCTCCTTTACCAGTTTCATTTAGACACTTGAAGGATCTTTTGCAATGGATCTCATAATATAAAAGGGCCCTCTTCTGTCTGAAACTCAGATTCAGAGAGTTGCTTCTAAGTTCACCTCCCTTATATTGCTGTGACATGTGGGTTCAAAAGCCCTTCTATATAAGCTTAAGTTAGAGGCAAGAATAGTTGTATAGATTAGTACAGGGGGCTTCAGGAAATAGTGGTGCAATAAAATACAATTAGCCTAATATTTATGTAGAATTAATAGGTGCTTTCACTTAACACGGGTGAAAACACTATAAAATTATAATTATAAGCCCTGGAAAAATGTCTCTATTACATATTTATAAAGGCTGCAAATGGTAAAAAAAAAAAAAGTTGTCAAATTACTTTTGAAAAGCTTTATGAATTTGCTTTTGATAAGCAAATGGCAGAGTGACAATACAATTTAGTAGTTTATCCAGTATATTAGAATTCATGGGCTACTCGGAAGTTTTGCCCTCAGGCAAGACTCGTAGTAGTTGCAGGGAAGTGATTTATGCATTGTAATAAATGTTACTGCTCAATCTGTTTGCTTCTTCAATGGTTAAAGTCCCAAAAGAAAAGTTTATCTGAAATTAGGACTGGCATGCATTATCGGTTAGCTTTATACAGTACTGTAAAAGCCATTCAGCTGACAGAAATATTAGCAGAATGTTTTATAGATTTTTGTACTGGATGAATCCTTGCATTGGTGAGGAGAAGCGATGGGGCTGTGGTGCTGTGCTCCAGGATTAAAGTTGCGTGTAGATGAGTAGTTTCACTCAGTGGTTCACTGCAAATGAACATCTGGACTGCATATTGGTTCCATGTGTGCAAATGAGATCAGCCCAAATAATGACCAGAATCAATCAAGCTTCAGCCTAGATGTACACTGCTGGTGATTTGTTAGACAACCAGAATTGGCAGCACCTTGCATAATTTGGCACCAATTGACAAAGATTAGACTGTTTTGGGGTCTGAATAGTTATTAATTTGAACCCCCCCTCCCCAAATATTTTGCAAAGTAAAATCAGCTGTGGTTTATTTGTCCCTGCCCCCTCCTTTTCATACCAACCCTAATTGTTTTAGACAAACAAGTGAGCTTGCGGCCTGTTCACTTTACACAGGAAGACATGAATTCTTTGATCCATACAATATTCTCTAGTTCAACCTTGGAGCTATTTACTGAGGAGATTTATTTGCAGACAGACAGTAAAACAGCTCTTTACAAATGGAAATGAGTTCAGCTTCTTTGATTTTCTGGCTTGAGTTTCTCCCCTCCCATAGGATTCATATCACAAAACAGTTAATAGGTATCTGTACTGTTTCTTGTTTATTGAAGAGGAGCACAAACAACAGAGTGAAAATCACCCAGATTCTGTGGAGTTTTTTTGAGCAGTGTGTAACACGTCTGGCTGAGAGCTGGGACAAACACAACTAGGATTTGGACTAGTTTGCAATTCAGGCAGGTCTTGCTGTTTCACCAGCCTTTTGACCAAAGCTGCCCTCACTTTCAAATCACTTTAGACAAAAAAGGAAGGGGAAAAAAAGAGATGATATTACATTAAAATGAAATAAACTTCATCTTGTGTTTCTGAGAATTCCAGTTTCATGGTAAAAAAATGGGTTTGATCAAACCTCAGGCAGATATGTGCACAAAGTACTACAACATTAACTTTCACGCAGGTGGAAGGGGGTTCTACAAAATTGCCATATTGTAATTTTTCCAGGAACTGTTTTCTTTGTTCTTTGGCTTAAGAACAGGGAGACAGGCTGGTGAAACCTGCAAGTTTCTGGTTTGTGCTGCATGAAATGAGTGTAAAGCATCTGAAGGCAGTGAAACTGCAGTGGTGCTGAATTGTTGAGTTGGAGAAGAGTTTGGCATTCCTTCACTGTTAAACCATCTGGCATATTGCATGGTGCTTCCTTTATCCATTATAAAATCAGAATTGGCTTTATGGACCCTGGAAATAATCAGGGTTTTACAGCATGTACTCTCAAGAATAATTTTTTACATTCTTCTGTGAGTCACTTTTAATTGTTCAGTAATTCTGTACATTCTACTCCCAAAGGGTCTACTGCTTTCTTCAGGGATCACTTCCAAAAATGTGACTTACAGTGCTCCTTAGGAACACAGTAATTTGTGCTAGGAAGTAAGGAAACTGAAACTCCAGGTGGAAATTAAATAGGTAAAAAGTAATTACCTGGCCAGGTCAGGAGGGTTAGCTCACCCCTGACAGAAGCATGAGGGAATCTTTAATGATCACAGGTGGTGGAAAATTCTCCTGACTTAAGTCAGGGGCGAAACATCCAGCAGATGAGCGGCCCCTGATACCATGCTGAGGCACTGGTTTAGTGCTGACCCAGGATATGATCCATTTCTGCTGAATTGGCTGTGATTTTCGTCATGTGAGATCAGAAAACAGGCAGAGGAACGTAGTGTACCTCTAATGCCTTACTCTGCTGGGTGTTCCAGCATTGCACAGCAATCTTTCTCTCCAGGTCTTGCTCCTGCCTGACCTTGCATCACTTTATGTTCCAGTCAGATCAAACAGGATGGCACGGAGTGACATGTTTGTTTTGCCTCTGTGAATGGGCATTGCTTGTGATTCATGTGGTTCACAGTCCTGTGCTGTAGGAGTCACTGTTTGGTACGGAGAAGGGTGGTAGGTGTTGGTGATTTGACTTGCCTTGCTCATCTCTAGCATCTATGATTCATCTGTTCTGGGAAAATGATCACAACATTATCAGGGATCTTTGAATGCAAAGCTTTTTTTCATAACTGAAAAGGAGATTGCATCAAATACATTTACTGCTGTATAATGTGTCCTGTGATGATTTTCCCAAAACAAACGTCTTCTGTATGTGCATAAAGATGTGTATCTGCCTGAAAATGTTTTATATGCTGCCTAAATTAAGCTGTAGGTGTTAAACCATGGCACTTGTGGTCCTGTTGGAGAAATTCAGGAAATTCAAGACATTCTGCTTAAATCTGCCATTTTCTCTTCAACTGCTGTTATTTGGTTTGAGAGTATTATTGGTGACATCCAAGTGGCATATATTTCAGTCAGTGGCAGAGCACAGCATTTCCATGAATGCCTGTGCTATGTGATTAGTGTCAACCTGCCCAGGAAAGGACAAACCAAGGCACCATATTGCGCTATCCATACTAGAAGAATAAAATCAACCCTTAAAACTTTGTTACCTTGGGGTAATGTAAGAAGCAGGCTTCCTGTCTTATGATGGCATTTTACAGTGAATCACTATACTCCTCTTTTCCTGTGTCATCTCAGTATTCAGTTCATTATGCTGTGTGACAAAGAATAAAAGGCTTTACTCTTTGTAATGTTTATGTCACTAAAGTTTTTTTTGTAATCAGCAGTTTGTTTCTTTGAAGGAGTGTATTTCAAACTATGGACATGCCTTACTGTGGTTGATATTTTCCTTGGCTTGTTTGTTTTTCATAATGAAAATGTCTTTTCATGTGGGGTTTTCTTGCCTTTGCTTCTTTTTTAATGAACACATCACTAATGCTTGCAAATGGCAATGCATAAATGTGATTTAAAAAACCCCAGTGCTAACACGGATTAAAAGAGGTATCCCATTTTAGAACATTTAGATGTATTTTTATAGTTGTTACTTTAACATCTTAAGGAGAGGAAAATTGATTCCTGGGTGTCTTTATCCGGAGATGCTGCTGTGATCACATGGTCTAGTTTGATGGCTGCAGGTTTTCCATATAGTAAATCCTGACTCAAGCCACCACAGTCTGATTCAACTGGAACATATCTTTTAAATGATAACAGGTTCAGATATCAAACACAGGAGATTATATGAATTCCTGATAGTTTAGGTGTACAGCTGTAAGCCTGGATTTGGTTACAGGGGAGTTTAAGCGAGCTCAGTTGCACCGTGAGTGTCATTAACACTAAGATGATGCTTCTCTGTAGCAAGGGAACATACTTGTTTCCATCATATTCCCCAGGGGTTCTCCAAGATCGTAGCTGCTGTGGCACTGTAAGCCCTTTACAGCAGCTTCCTGCAGTAAAGTTCACCAGAAACAGTAGGACTACGATACCATCACCAGTGGTATCGCTGTGCAGCGTGTCCTGCTGCAGCTCCTCCTAGGGAGTGTTTGTTGCCCAACTCTGGGTTCCTGTGTGCAGTTCAAAACAGTAGGAATTGCTTCATCCTCAGAGATTCTTGAATGCTTTCCCTTGGTTGTTGTCTTCTGTCTTGCCTGTGCCAGATAGACATTTCTGTAGCTGTTTTCTTCAAAAGCACCCATAAAGAAATTTTTGTTTGGCTTTGCTTTTCGTTCTGTAAAACAATCTTTCAGCAAGTAAGGATCTGAAGAAAAGAGATTAACTTAATTAATACATGATGGGAAATGGTGCGTGTATATATGTATCTAGAAACAGAAAACAGAAAAAACCAGAACTCTGAAGTTGTGTTTCTAAATGTGTTCAAAGTCTGGAGGGTGTGGGGAGGAAGGGGCAGCAGTGACTTTCTGCAAAGTAACTTTATAAGGAATTTCCCTTCTGGGGCCTGACATTGCTTGGACCTGTGTTCTTGGAAAATTCACTTAGCCCTCTATTATAATTTTCCATTCAGAAAATGATATTAAAAATACCTCCTTCGGTTGCATGGAGAAACTGGTGTCTGCAAAGTTGCTGTTCAAGGGGACAGGACTGAACCAAAATGTTAACTTCACTTTGTGATCAGTTTTTGTAGCAACATTTTCATGCCTCTTGTGCAAATGTTGCTGCTGTGAGGGTGTGTGCTGGAGCTCGTCAGCTCCAAAACAAGTCTGGACAGGAAGGCTCTTGCCAGCTGCTGCTGACAAGATGGTGGGTGGTTGCGGGGCTGTGTTAGGAATAGCACCACGCTGACTGCTCGTGTCCTGCTGAAGGTTATCCACAGAGAATGGCACGGCCAGCTCTGGTAGCAGCCTTCAACCAGGTGTTGTCTCCTCTTTAGAACTCAGTTTAGGCCTTACGTCCCTCCCCCCCACCATGTGTGTGACCAACGTTGCTGCTGGAAACAAGTAAAACTTGGAATTCTAAAGAGATTTTAAAAAATGCCCCAGACTACAGAGATCAGATGCCAATGGTAGCAGTCAGAAGGGAGGATCATCTCCCTGCTAGGGTGTGGGCTGGACGCAGAGACTTTCCTTCCTGGCACTGCTCTCACCAGGAGTTTCCAAATGAGCTGATGTTCAAGCCATCATCAGCTGCAGCAGCAGCACTGGCTCCCAGCTGCTGGCATGTGCAGGAGGAAGCACTCAGCCGCTCAGACATACTTCTTTACCAGTCACCCCATGGTTTGCATATCCCACATGGAACTGCCTTGCGTTCTGGTGCAGTGATTAGGAATCTCTTTAGAAGGTATGGCTAAAAATTTTTTCGAGGAAGGAAAATAGTTCATCCTTTTATTTTTACTGTTAAGAGTTTTACTCACTAAATATTTGCTCTTCCCAGTGTATGATTTCCTTTTATGCTGTATCTTAGAAGTGGCAGTCCGATTTGAGAAGAGCAAGAGCTGTTGCAGTGTTCTAGAGGGGGGCTGATGCTGCTGCAGCACCTGGGCAGACAGGCAGCTCTTTTGCTTCCAGACAAGATTGGTACAGAGCTGCTCAGAGAGGACAAACCTCAGTTTCCTGCTCTTGTTCAAAACTGAATATTTTTGACACAGTTTCTGAGCTTTAAGTTCACCAATCCTGGCACCCATGGTGTTGCCTCCAAACAGCTTTCAGGAAGGCAGTTTAGTACTGAGATAGCTAAAATCTGCCTTGTCCTTATTTTTAGCAGTGAAGTCCATTTCTCCAGGCAGCTGTTGAGCTGCCCTACAACTCTATCCTATAGACTGGAAAAGATAGCATGGCCCTTCCCTTCTTCCCTCATTGCCATCTCTGCAGCCCTGGGAAGCGCTGTGGGTACGAGACCATTGCAACTTCGTGACCTTCAGTGTTCCAGTGAAGGCAACATTTCTCCTCCTGCCTTCCACTGTAAAATAGTTATCCACGCATTGACTGTTTATTTTGATGTGTAATGAGCTGCTTAGAAAACCGGAATAAAGGGGTACTGACTTGCAGTGTGTCAGCAGCAAGGTGGGCTGCTGAACCCTGAGCTCTTCTGAATGCTGTGTGCAAGTCCCTCCATCCTTTCTTGCACCATTTCTCTCTATACTTGTAGAGTTTCAGATGTTCTGCAGCCCTTTGTATGTCTGAGTTTTGTTTTCTATCCTGCTCAAATGAGGTGGAGTGTCAGCTTTTGTAGGCAGGTCCTATTGTGGTAGTTGCTCTCAGCTGGTATTGGGAAGTATGTCCTTTTTCCTTTCCAGATGTTCTGTGCTACCAAATAAGGGGAAAACATGTGTTTCCCAATGCCGTGATAAGTCAGAGGTATAAGTTACAGCTTTACCATATTGAGAAAGGAATGCAAAGTGCACCCTTCTCTATCAGCACTGAATGTTTAGACTTGAGCTATAAGACATGGCAGTATTCACTAAAACAGGCTACATCATTATACAGAGAGGGAATTATGTCTTTTTTTGGCCTTTTTAATTTGTCGTTTGCATTAAAAGTATTTTTGTTAGTTAGATTTCTCATTAGATACAATTCTGTATTTTGTTCTTGTTCTCCTTGGCTAAAGTCCCACAACTAAATCCAACCAAAAAAAAAAAAAATTAAAAAAAAAATTGTATCAGCTCATTTTAGTTAACTTGCTTTTTCATATCATTTTTCTAATTTCTGTGAACAGCTGAATTTACTTTAGTTAATAATAAACGATCTAAAAAGAGAGCACAGGAAAATTAAAATAAATAGAACTAATCTGTTCATCAGCTTGCTGTTAGTTTCATTTTTTTTCCCCTTTCAGCATTTGCTTTTTCTTGTTTGGCTTAATGCACTATCTTCTCTTAATAGAGTAAACCCAGCTTTTGTTACCATGCTATCCTAAAGCAGGAAATGAGCTTTAAAAAAGGCATTATCAGCCAAATCAGCTACAAAATATGTTGCTAAGTTTCTAGTTTTTAGATAGCCATTAAATATATAAAAACAGAAACAGTGACTGGCACTGAGAAACCCAAATCACCACGAAATCTGAAGCATTTCCTTCTGCCAGGATGTGGTGGATGTTGGGGAACTCTGTTAGCTGCTTTTTATCTCTACTGAAACAAAAGCACAGAGAGCCAGAAGAAAGTTTGGAGATGTAGCATAGCCCACGGTACCACGTTTTTTACATAAACAAAGGAGCCATGCCCGGGCTCTCAGAAGTGTCATTCTGGGTGAGCACCAGTCACCTGTGAGGCTCGTAGGTACCTTCAGTGGTGTCCAGTATTGTGTCTCCAGGGCTGAGGGAAGCCTCAAACACTTGTGGACTATTCTGAAAGCAGGAGTAAATTTCTTAAGGTGCCTTGCATCTGTCCTGGTTACAGCTCACAAAACAATGGGGACCAGGCACTCCTTGCTGGGCTGGGGCCACAGGCTTTGTGGTGCCGATGTGCCCAGGCTGTCAGGGGTAGACCAGTGCCAAAGTGTCTCTCATTCCCATGGAAGGTGACACTCCAAAGAGGACCCCATCTTTGGAGCAACTACAGGGCTGCTCTTGCTGCTGCCCCAGCTGGGGCATTGAGCTCCAGCTCTTGCTGGAGCTCTCCAGAAAGCCACTGGTGGCAACTGCAATGGGCCCTGCCAGCACATCTCCTCTCTAGGCAAGGCCTCTGTGCTTCCAGCTCCTGCCATTGGCCTGTCTCATTGGTCTGTCCATCTGCTGAGCGGTTTGGTTTGGAAAAGCAGGAGAAGACTGGGAATTCTGAACAATCCAGAGATGTAGTATGGTCACACGTGTGCTGATGGGTGCTGCAAAGAAAGTATTTTCTTTTTGAACTGTCAGCACTGTCTGTGGCTTGACACAATATTTTATCTTCATTTTAAACTTTTTACTCATTATTAAAATATTTAAATTGGCTGGCGTGAAATCCTGTAGGAATAGTAGGAGTTTATTTCAGGGCAGCGGTGCTTAAAAGAGCCCCATAAGCAATAAGCATAACCATGTATGGAGGCGGCAGGGATCAGTCCAGAGGAAAACTCACTGTCAGTTCAAATGTAATCCATATGTTCAAACTATAGGAAGTGTTTCTTAGTCAGATGGTTTGGCTAATATCAAGGAATGTTCCCTCGTGGGAGACCTAACTTTCAAGCTCACATAATGATAAGTGCTTTACTGAAGTAATCTTCGGTGTGATGCGGGGCTTAAGAGTATTGGTTTGGAAGTTATGTGACATTTTGCCAGGTAATGGCCTTAGTTAGTTTTGGGAGGCAGTGGGAAATGGTATCGACCCCTTATCACACACACAAGCATGTACACCTTAAATATGAACCCCTCTGACATCGGTCTAGGGAATAGGGACATGTATCTGTCATCCAAGTGAATGTGCTACATGGTTGTCCTCAGGAACAGGGATTGACAAGCTGTGAATGTGATGCAGTATTGACTGGGAAATGAGACATGGAGGCAGCTTGACCATTCCCTTGCCTTTCCTGCAGTCATGTCATATAACTAGTACTGAAGTGCTAGAATTGCAGTTGGATGAAGAAATAGACCCCCCCCCCCCCGCCACACACACATTTTCAGATGAAATTTTGCTCCCAATCTGTGTTCAATTTTGCCTAGTTCTAGGTCAGCCTTAAATGAGGTGCAGATTTGCAAAAGGAAGAGTAAATGGCTGCCGTTGAGACAAGCACAGGAGGTGGAGGTTGTGCAAGTGTCAAGCAGGTTTTGGGCACAGGAGTGCCTGTTTGTGGTATAGTTTCTCTCAGAATCAGGATACAGTTCAACATGCTGGGATCAAGGCCAAGTTTTCAAAACAGCTCAGGGACACCTAGATAAGGGGCTGAATTTTGGGCTCTCAGGCATAATGCAGGCAGATTTTTAGGATGCTGGTGGGAACTGAGCTTCATTTCAAATACAAGTTCATATCAAGATCTTCTTTCAGGCAATTGTCATCGATAAGTGAGAAACTCTTCTGGTAAAAGCAAGCACAAATATGCAGAGGTAATTTTTTTGTTCCTTCAACAAAGAAGTGCTATATTGCCAGTATGTCCAGTCTGGCAAAACAATGATTACTGCATTCAGGATACTGTACTTGGGAGTTTTGTCCATCCTTGTTATAAATATTCTTTGAGGATGGAGAATTTCAATATATTGCTTTTTGGACATGGAAATAACTTAAAGCAGACATCCAGCAATGTGCAGTTTTTGATGTGAGGTGGTGATTGCTCTTAAAATCTCGGTAGTGATGCAGCTTGACACGCAGCTTTAGGGATAATAGATAAATTATTCAAGCTACTTCAGCAAACCTTTTTTTTTATTTTTGATATGTCATGTATCCTGCATACTTGCTTCTGCTGCAAATTCCAGTGATAGAAAAGCATGCTAATATTTACTAATCAACTTGATTACATTTGACACAGTATGCTTATAAAATAATTTCTTTAAGTGAATTTCAGTTTAAAAAGAAGGAAATCCTTAATCAGGTCAGCAGCAATCTGTCCTTACCTCTTCAACAAATTCAGTGGGAAACTGTTGGAAGATTGATGATGATGATGATTAATATTTATTTATTTATATTACCATAGTTCCCCTAAAGCTCATGTTCCTCTTTTTGCTATGAGTTGTGTGTTAACAAAAAGCACTTGCACTTCCAAGTGTTTACAGTCTGTGCAATATTGCCTCAGACTATTGCCAGTCTCAGTAAATGCCATCAGAATGTTTGCTGCAAGTTCTAGCTGCTTTAAACTTCTTGCCTTAAAAACTGACTCAAGATGCTCTCCCTACTGGTATGTTAGTTCTAAATTTTACCTTCTTTCTTAGCTACCATCTCAAGCTGCAGCTATAACAGCATGACTGAAATGGAGTCTGAAAAAATACGGAATAGAACCAAAGGCAAATGGTCTCTGAGCACATCATGGCAAACCTCTTGCAAAAGTGATGTCATATTTTAATATGATATAGAGAAGAACTTTAGATGAGTTGTGTGTATGCACATACTAAATTTATTAAAAGACTTTTAATACGCTACATCTCTCACATCTACGCACTATAAAAAACTATTTTAACTCTCACAGGATAGATGTTAACTTTGGGTATTTTTAGATATTGTTCGTCAGCTGTAAAAGTGGTATTCAACATCATATTAGGTTTGCATTCAGAAGTATCAACTACAATACCAGCACTATAAGTAAATAGAAATTTTTTGGGGGGTCTGCATTCCTACTCAGAATATGGGAAGACTGTTGCTTTTTTTGTGATGTTGCCATTCTTACTTCCTTGAATCATGACTCGTATGTATGACATGGCATGGATACTTCAGAAAGACACCTGAAGTAAAGGAAATTTGTGGATCCATTACTGTAAACAAATCAAATTTGACAGGAGAGAATATTAATGTATGCATTTCCAAAGAATGGTAATCTATGGTAATGTCATTTTTAAATCCTTGATATCTCAGTGATATTAATGTCTAAATTATGTGCTGAATTTCTGTTATATTTTGCTTTAAAAATGTGCAAAGCACATTTTCAGTTTTAAATGGCAACGAAGCATATTCTTACAATCATCTAAGTAAAGTTTGTTAACTGAAAGATTATTTTATGACATTTCCCTGAGATCTGTGTTTACTCTATGTTAAAGTAAATATTTTTGTCAAAACAAACTAAATAAGAAAGAGTCTGAGGATAGAAGATTGGGAAAGTTATTTTCCAAACTAACAGTCTCTGAAAGGATGAGAGCTGGAGAGGCAGCTGCTCGTATTTCTCACCTCTTCGTCAATGAATCCCTTGCTCACATTCTTCTGGAGCATCTTCAGCCAGTACATATTTTCCTGTGCTTAATCCATGTTTCACTGTTGCTTTTTCTACATCATCATCATCATGCTGCCCACAAGTTTCTCTGTATATTGTGCAACTCCCTGTTACATGCCGTCAACAGGAAACAGATCCATCACACAAGTGAGATTAAAATCAGACATGGGTGTCCCAATTTATTACACATCACTACTCAAGTTTCTCTGGTCTGGTTTATTTCTTGAGAGCTGAGCTTAAGAAAAATCCCCCTTTCTCTAAGTGGTTCAAAACATTTCAGGAAAAAGAGAAATTGGTATTCACCATTGAAGCAGTCTGAGGTCAATAAGATACCATTACTGAAACTGCATATTGATACTCACGTGTCTGAAAACATAGCCAGGTCATGCCAATTTCTCTGGTTCTAATAAAGTGTCATCACACAGCTTGTCCTCTCCACTCTTTGTCCTGGTTCCATAGGCCATGTTAAATGATGATTTATCACCCAAGCTATGTCCAGCTAGTTTGAATTACCATCTGGATGGTGCCTGCGAGTGTCTCTACTTTCTGCATGTCAGGGTCAAAATACAAGTTCCCAGCATATAGGTTTCTGCTTGAGTCACTGTTATGCCATGCAGAAACGTGATGATTTTCCAAAGTTCCCACTTTCTCTTGCTGCTCTGCTGTGAATTTTACCTCCTCCTGGCAATATCTAGGCTTATGATTTGAAACAATTCTTCATATAGTATATGATGCTTTTTGAAGAGTGTAGAGCAGAATGTGTTGTGATTTTGATCACCTGTCAGGAGAAGAAAGTCAAGATAATCCTGACTGCAAGCCTGTATGACAACAAGCACAAGCACATTTTGACTGATAGACATAAACAAAAGTATGTTTATAGGCAACTTTCGTGAAACAACATCTCCAACCGATTTGGCTTTTGGCAACCTTGCTTTGCTAATGAGGTACCACTGGAAACAAAGGCTATATCTATTCCTGTCAACAGGAACTCATAATAAGTAGAGACATAAAGATGTGGAATGGGAAGTGTGTGGGATTTTGGAGGTGGAAGTGGATCTTGGTTTGTTTGGTTGGTTGCTTTTGTTTGTTTGTGTGGTTTTTTTGGGTTTTTGTTTGTTTTTGTTTTTGTTTTTTTAATGAAGAGCTGATGTATAATTCTTTTCTTTTCTGGTTTAGGTTATACTGAAATCAGTAGAAAGATTCCATTATGGATAACTGGGAGCTGGTTGAGATCTTCAGGATGGGACAAATTATTAGGTCCTCTGTGCTTTGTTTTATAGTGAAAACTTGTCTTCTAGACAGGTTGCAAATTAAGTCTTGAACTCTTTCAGAAAAGGAAGCAAAGCACTGAAACCTCCAGATTAGCTTACCTTTATCTGAGCCTGACATGGGTAAATAGTAGTCACTAAACCACTGAATAGGGTGGTGAAAGTGTGTGAAATTTTTAAATTATGTAAAATATCAGTCATGAGAATGCACTTCTTTTTTCCCCTATAGAATGATTCATTTTCTTTTATTAGATATTGATGCTGTGAAACAGATTTACCTTTGCTGACAGAAATACTGATCTATATATGTGTCAAGTATATACATGTACAAACACACATGCACATATATATCTTTAATATTTTGTTACAGGGGTGTGTTCATACACACAGAGCATTTTCTCAAGTGTAGTGTCCTAAAAGTAGTACAGCTTCTTTGCTCCAGCACTGTCTTTTGTTTAAGGAGGCGATCATTGATATTCAAAACACATCAACAGTTGCATCAGGCTGAAAGTCTCCCTGGTTCCTCCCTGCCCCTCTGTCTGTGCCCAGGCCTGGATGGCTCTGCTGGGGGTGGAGGGACTGGGCAGCAGGCAGGTGTGGGCTTACCCCTTAGGCTGGGCCTAAGTGTTCCCCTGCACTGGGAGAGCAACTTTCCATGCTTAACTTGGGTCTTACAGTAATTGCTATATGAATGCATCACTGTGCTGTAACAAAGCCTCCATCATGCCCATGAAGTGAGCCTTTACTATAATGTGTTTTGATATCAACTGTTTGGGCTTTTTCACGTTTCTCAAAAAAAAAAAAGGGTGCTAGGAAAACAATGGCTATGTCTATCCCCATATGGAAAAAGGTGCTAAGGGTCAGCTGATGTATTTTAGTCATTTTAAACTGCCTCATTTTCCAGAACAAGATTACTGCATCCATACTGCCTTTTTGGGAATGGTCCTTGGTCCATGCTAGCTCCTGGGAATTATTTTTGCTAAACAGAATAGATATCATCCCAGTGATTTCCCCCCCGCCCCCTACAACTGCATGACATAGATAACTAAGCTCTAGTGTCTGGAAACATTTCTTGGCTCCATCTAGAAGAGAGTTAGCCAGTGGATTTGTCGTCCCCGTAGCATTTAGACACAAGTCTCACATAAATTGACGGGATTTACAAATACATTGCTCCACTGGAGTTAGCTCGTGGTGTCACAGAGATTTCATTTATTTCAGTTTGTTTTGTAGTATCCAAATGCACACAACGAAGCATAAAAACATCAACTAAAACTCCTACTAAGAAAACAGGCCCTTTTTGAGTCAATTATACTGCTGTGATTAATCCGTTTTGGTCAGGTTATGGAGAAAGTCAGTGTGTTCATAGGTGGAAATGAACAGAGTTGTGGTGGTGAATTGGGATAAGACAGTGGAAAAAAAATGTGTACTTTTTATGGAGTAATTATGTACACAAAAACACATTTTCCATCCCTCTTTCCCCCATTCTATGCTTTAATTTTTCTTGACATTGGATCCATTATGGTATCGTATGAGTTTCGTCACAGAAGTAAATAACAGCTTGTTTCCTTGGGAGCAATTGAAAAACAGAGTAAAAACAGCACTTACTGTTTTTGAAAGTTGTCACATTGTCATGGCAGTGAAGTGTTGCATCATGTTGTCATGACAACTCAAATTATAAAAACTGATTTAAAGAAAAATAGAAGCAGCGTTCAGTGATGAAAATCATTTAATATTAAAGATTTCAGCTTTTATTTTCTATGTCTTACCCTGCCACTCTCCTTTTTTTTTCTAAGAAATGGGCAACATTCAGGAGTCTCAGCAAGTAAAGACTTGGAATACACAGTGACTCAGGCAGCCTTTTTTTTTTTATTTTTCTTTCTCACTGAGACAGAGAGGGTGCAAGAATTGAAATGTGGAGGCAAGCACATTACTGGACCAAACCATCACTCCCCAGTACTGGGGGAAAGACAGAATGTGATAAAAAGGTGGTGTTTGCACAATCTCCTCCCAAGCAACTGCTTCAAATATATATCAAGATAAACAGATATTACACAGTCTGGATTTGTCAGGGATAGCCAGCAGTGAGATTGCAGCATGCTCGACCTGTTTAGAGATTCTGGTGGAATTTCAAGAGCCCTCAGCAATGACCTGTTTCTGTTTCTCCCATCAAAATCAAGGAACATTTACTTATTATGCCAATGGTTGGAGAGGAGAAGTAGGTTAGTGCTGACCACTATTGAAATCCCATTCTCTTTGCAGAGTGTGCTTAGAATGAGTCAGACTGTTTTGAGGATGGGATTGAACCTCAGTATCAGGATAAAACAAACAAAAAAGGTAAATTGTGCAGTTGGTCAGTTTGTGTAAAATAGTTGTCACCAAACTCTAAATGCTCATGTATAAACTGCAGACCAGCAGTGAAACTACTTGTTCTGAGCAAGGTCAAGCAAAATTTGATTTATCGCTGTGCATTGAGCTTGTATACATTTTAACATAGCTTTATGCAACCCTTTTCTTGCATTTATGAAGGGAAGGATGTTTATATATGCCTGTACAGTCATTTCTGCTCCTCCTGCTCTTACCCAGACTTGTCAGCATTTCAGACAAGTTTACAGATGTACAGAGATAATGTTCCTGGATGTTTTAGGGAAACAGACTGCCTTGTGAAGAGATCCTGTCCTGGGAGCTTTCTTCCCCAGGGTATGCAGCAGGAGCTCCTGGGATGACTTCAAAAAAATCTCATTTAGGAAGCAGCTCTCGTAAATGCCCCAAATACAGGAGGAGCTCCCTGTCAGTCATTGGAAAGATGTACAGGTGACCAATTTTCACTCATTCTCACAAACTATCTAGTTTACCTGGGGGATGACACAAAAAGTAGAAAGGGATTGCATGACATGAAATCTTGAGATAGTTAGAGACTATAGCAATTCCCTATAAAGTATGTGGGCACTGATGTGGAGAAGGTCTTCCACCATTAGCCATGCTTTGAACATTTCTTAAACTGTATCTTGTGTTTGTGAACTGGGACAGCTGCCATTTGCAAAGGCCTTTGGCTTGGGTACTTGCACAGTGTTTCTGAATTGGAACATTTGAAGTGTTTTTGCTGCTAAAATCGTTTGGCTGTTACATTGAGCTGCCTTCCTTTTCACATTTCATTACTTAAGCAGTTTTCAATGAAGTAAAAATAAGATCTTAGTGGAAAGACACAGTTTTTATTCTCTTCATTTAAAATAAAACCACTTTTATATTAAGTATAGACACAGAATTTTTATATGTTAGAGCTTAAAATTCCAGTGAAGAGTAGTCGAGTAGTCATTTTAGGAACAAGAGAAAAATCTATGAAATGACACCCTGATTAATGGAAGTTTCAGAAGTTTACAAGAGGGTCTAGAAATGAAATATTTTGGTAGCCCAAATGAGAGGTGCCTCTACAATTGTCGCGGATGGTTGAAGACAATCTGTTGGACTGCACTGACCGATGTGTTAGTGTTAGTCACTTCTGTCTCTCTGAGTCTTTGACAGAACCTGCAATCAGTCTTTTCATTCTGTTTGATGCCTGTGCAGTGGCCTGACAAGACCAGGTGTCTTTGGCTTTACCCCTGGAGGCGAAAAAGAAAGGAAAGTGTAAATATACCTCAGCACTGAGAGACTTTTAGTTTCACTTGAACTGTGTTGGTGGTGCAAATGTGGTGGTTTGGGTTGGATGTGGTGAATGAACACGGTTGTGAAGCTGGGAGAGTTATTTCCTGTGACAACCACTTCCACTGGCAGCATTTAGACTTGCTAGGAACAGAGGTGTAATTCTTTCCTTAATCCAACAGTAGTGCTGCATCTCTGTCTGAATGACACATATAAGATGGCAATGTCTAAGTTCCTGAAGCTCACCCTGCCATTGTGCCTTCACCTGGAACACAACACAGTAGAGCCAATATACTCCAGTTTTCAGACCTGCAATCCTTCCCTTAGTAAATTGAAGCTAAGACATGTTGTGCAGATTTACTGACATGACTGATGCAAAATTGGTGATTCACTGTTAGTTTTTCAGCACTACTTTCTCACCCACCATCCATTTGCTGTTTACTCCTATGTTTAAGGCAGGTGGGAAAATGTATGGCTAAACTCCCATCACGCAGTTAGATAAGTATGCTCTAAGTCAATGTTTGTTAGTATCTGTTTTCATGTATTCATCTAGAATTGTTTATTACTGATGCACATTCTTGCCAACTCAGTGCTTTTCTTCACAGATACTTTAAATGAAAAGAGAGCAATGTGGAAATCATTTCAAGGCTGATTTTTCACATGAACTAGCTGCTAACTAATAGTGTATGTAACTTTTTTTGATCTAATTGCATGGAGCTCAGTCTATCTAGTGCTGTCACTCCAAATCACCATTTTAAGAGCCATGCAAGTTGTAGCACGTTTCAGGCATTAATAGTGGCCAGGTAGTATTATACTGTTTTTAATGAATGTCTGTTTTCTATTCTTTGCTCTGCTTTCTTTGGAAAGAGGCCCATGTAACAAAGTATTAAGAAAACACACTGCTGCCCTGGAATGTGTATATTAGCTGCAGATTATTTCCTATTAGCAGATTAACTGCAAGGCTATTGGCTCTGAAAGGTCTTTGAGAGTATTTTGTTTTGTAACTGATTCAAGCCATGGGAGAGAATTGCCACCCTGATTGGGAAGAAGAATTAGCTACTGTTGCCATGGCCACTGGAGCTCACAGTCTCATTGTTAACTCCAGTGCCCTCCGATGAGATGCCACAGCGGGAGCTCCTTGGCTTTGTTAATGCACTGATAGAATAAGGGGGTTTGGGCAGGCGAGGAGTAGGCTGGGAAAATCTCCTGGGGAAGATGTGAAATGTTTGGGTTTTTTCTTTTTTTTTTTTTTCCTCCAAATTCGGTGTTTTATTTCAGACATGTTGCTGTTTAACGCTACCCCAGTGCTGTTAGGCTGTGAAATCGCTCCCTTTTTAGCAAAATGCTGCTCTGTGCCGTTTGGTAGGGAAGGGGCGAATCCCACTCCCCTCCAGAGCAGGGAGGAGGGGTGGATGGCGGCAGCCGCACAGAGACACGGGTCCTTCC
Source organism: Nicator chloris (assembly GCA_013400495.1). Taxonomy (NCBI): domain Eukaryota; kingdom Metazoa; phylum Chordata; class Aves; order Passeriformes; family Pycnonotidae; genus Nicator; species Nicator chloris. Next base: position 21,147 of record WAAE01002740.1, read on the forward strand.
TGCACTCCAGATCTTTTTTGTGTGTAGGGTTATAAAGCACAACAGGACCTGGAGAAACCAGAGAAAGGACCCCTTAGATCTCTTGTAAACTACACAGGCTCTACTGCTGCTGACTTGCAGGCAAGGAGAGAGACAGCAGAGGCTTACTGCCCATATCTTCATTGGAAACTTATTTTCTTGCTTGGGTTTTAGGAACTGGCACTTAAAGCCCATCCTTTAGAAATAATATTTTGAATACAGACAGGAAAAAAAAAGAATAGAAAAAAGTCAAGTTTTTAGAGACTTAATAAGTCCATAAAAATGTATGAAATTGTTTTCATGTATTTGCAAAATAAATATATTTGACTAATCAGTGATGGGGCATATGTATATTTTGTATATCTCTAACTCTGCTTAACTTCCAAGAAACAGTGAAAAATGCAGTATTAAAACTATCAAAGTGAATCCTTAACAAAAAGTAATTATATTGACATCTGCATTTGAAACATAGATCCTGAAATACATGTAAGTGATTTTAAGCAAAATGTTTAATTTTTTTTTAAAGTTTACTCTTCTCCTTTTAAAATCTTTGGTACTAATACCAAAGATTCAATCACCTTTTTTAAATTGCCCCGCTGTCCTGAGCTCTTCATTTAAAAAACCACGTGTGGAAATGAGGCAAAGAGCGTATTTCCACTGGCGTGGTAAAGTGTTGGCACTGGGCATTTCTCAACTCAGCTGCAGGGTGTGGATGGTAGGCCAGCTACACAGATATAACGTGTGTCACGCTGAACGGTGGCGTGGAGCAGCCTCAGCACGGGTGGTAATGGGGCTGCCTCACTGCGGCTCCTGGGCTTTTATTATGGACACTTCTAAATTATTGCAGACTTATTCTCAGAAAATCATGGGAGGGATTATTTTAAAGACTCTTAGAAGCATGCACACTGTTCTTCACTGTTTCTCAGCAAGCTGTAGTTTTACAGTCGGGTTATTAGCAGAGTGTCTCCCACTGCTGTAGTCTTTTGGAGTCTCAAGCAGCAGGCAAGGCTATCATTGCTGTAGGGCCTTCTGCCCAGCATACTCCCTCTTCTATTTTATCCTTTCTTAGAGGTGTGTTTCCTCTTCTCCTTCCAGATGTACTGCTTGTGAGTTCTCAGAGGCAATGGAGGAGCATGTTAAGGTGTATGAATATGCACAAAAGCACAAGGGGTGTCAGAGGAGGGTGGTTTTGCTTAGCTTACATCAGCATCTTGTGTAGATGAATGGAAGAGTTGCCAAGTAAACATCAGTATTCAGGAGGGACTTGGTTTAGATGGGCACCTGGGCAAGGTGACAGACAGTGAATTGCAGGTTGAGACTAAAGAAGCTTCAGAATTTTAGTGCAGCCTTGACCTCTGTACTTTCTTATTCAGTTTTACTTACTAGACTTCTGCCCACTTGGCATTTGTGGCTGCTAAGTAATCATCTGTCACATCAAAATAAATGGTTAATACATGCAGGTATAATAATAATCTGCTCTAAAGTATGTGCTGGTTCTGTAGCAGGGCTAAAGCTCAACAGTTATGCAACGGATCCTTCCAATGTGAAAACGGGTAATTCTACCATGTAATACAAATGAGGGAAAAAAAGACTTACAGCAAAAAATGTGTATATATATTTCTCCTCTTAATTTCTTTGTAAAGTTGATAGGAGGGTTTTCTGGTCTTTATGCTTCTGAACTTCTGGAAGATTTGAAACTCTTTTTTAGAATGCATTTTGACTCAAGATTCACTTCTAGATCACTTGTTGGTATAACTGAAATCTTGATCAATGTGGAATGAAGTCTTTATCCTGAAAACAGAGATAGCACTGGTCATAATAGTGTGGAAATAGCAGATATCATTTAAAGCCAAGGAAGAGGATTGGGTCTTTGCTTTGATCTCCAGATAGTGGGCAGCAGCACTTTTCAGATTACATACCAGGACTTTCATTAAATAGACAACCAATGTAGAAAAAAATGTAGTGGTCAATGTCCTATGTAATCAGTCTGATTTCAATGAATCCAGTTTCAATTAATGCAAATTTGCCCAAATTTTAAGGCATTTAAAAACAAATTTAAAATGCGTACCCATCTGACAGTCCACTGGGGAAAATGGTGTATAATCCTGTAGTCATCTTTTGAAATACCAAAGCTTAATTTTACTTATTGCCTGAGGGAGATGAAAGCCTTCATCTGTGGAAAATTCATGAATTCAGATATCATAAGGTCTTTGCAATGAATGCTTCATAATCTCTGATTTTATTTATGTGTTCATGTAAAAAAGTATACTTTACAATGCAATCTAAAGCATAGATTTTCTCCCAATGGCTACCCTGACTGAAAAATAACATACGTCCCTATCTGTCATGTCATCTTAATGGTGAATTCAACTCAGACTTCTTATGATGGTGGAATTGACAGTCCATGTCGCAGGAGAGCCAGCTGTCTTGTCTGTCTCACTCTGGAACTACAGTGCCAGGAGTGGAAGGGGATGTTCCAAAAGCGATGCTTTTTGTCCAGGGGCTGGTCATGAACTCTTGAGCCTTTCTGTGTACACATTTAGATAGGTTAATGTATTCATCATGGGATTCTTGTATTTGAAGGGATGGAGGTATATTTGAATTCAGCAAGGTTTACTAATTTTGATTTGATTCTGAGCTACAAATTCAGCAAAAGATTTTTATTTTTATTCAACAAAATAGCATTGTATGTTGTCCCTTGCTCTTGCTAAAGCTTCAAGTCTTCTGAAACTGCAGAAACCTCTATTTTCTAGGAGATTTTTTCCTGTTTCTTAGAACATGAACAAGCCCTTCCTTCATCTTCTCTATCCATCCTATCCCTCCAAGAAGAGGAATGAAGTTATATAACTTCTCTGTTCATTTAGAAGTCTCCTGTAATTTATTATCCAGAACCCTTAATGTTTTGATTTTAAGCCTCTGTGCTGATACAAGCACATTTGCTCTTTTAAATAAAAAGTTATCCATCCTAAAAAGAAAAGGGATGAAGACCTTCCAGTCTTCTGTAATGCAATGGGACCCCTTCTCTGTGAACTTTTTCCTGGAATATTTTTGTTTGCGCATAGATACTGATTTAGGATCTTCAGAAGTTGTTTGTTTATAATAAAAACTGTGGGGAGCTAGTTTTGCTCTATTAACTCTGTACACTTGAGAGTCCTGGCTTTACTTGGTGAGGGTTTTCAGAGATCTTTTGTGATGGAGCAGACACACCGCAGTCCTGGATTAAAACTTCAGAGTTGTGATTTACCAGTGATTACCAGTTTAATTGTTTTTATTTTCTTCAGGCATAGAACTGAGCCATTCTGTTTTATGGACAAGAATGTGTTGTTGTAGAGGATGAAACTGAAGAAACACTTAGGAAAGGAAAATGAAGCAGTACACAGAAATTTTATATTGCATAGCACTTAGTGCAAATGCTTTGTAGCTACCTTTGCTTAGAGCAAATAATGTAATAGATGTACACAGGAAAGTTTATAGCTTTTGTTTATATTTTGTAAATAATATAAGTAGGGAAATACAATTGGAGGCTTGCTCTGACCCTTTAGGACAGACTGCTGAGTTCTTTCTATAGCTTTCCAAACTAGATGGGAGTGGGGTACTCACAGCTGGTAAGTACTTAAGGCCCTGTAAACTTCATTTGCACTTGCCCATGGAGGGAAAACCTCCCAGGCTGTGATTTAGCACAGTGAGTCATGAGTAGGAGAATCGAGCTGTTGAAAAAGCTAATACAGAAGCTTTCTTGTGGTTATTCAGGTATCAGGTAGGTAAAGAGCATGTCAAATCTCAGATGGCTTTGTAGATGCATTCAGCATAGTCAATGGTAGCCTCACTTTGGCTGACTTGTATGTGTATTTGGCTGAGTTGAATAAGGAGTTAATAACATTTGCACTGCAGTTGGAAATACTCAAAAGTGCAACAACATTTATATTTTATATTCATCTAATAGAAAAATGTGTACAGATGTGAGAGGGTGAGTATAATAAATAATTGAGGAGGACATTAGAATAAGAAATCAAAGCCACTTATATGCTTATGATCTTTTAATTAAAGATGCCTGAGTGCAGATCAGTGGAATTAATTCTAGTTTCCTTAATGGGCAGGGGAAGTGATTTTGTTCTTTTTGTAGTGTAGCCTTGTTATCTGATTGCAAGTACAGGTGGGAGTACATGTAAGTTATGGATAAGGCTGGTGGTTTACTCAGGAGTGAAATGTTGAATGGGAAAAAGTTTTAAGAAGGGCTGCCTAAATGTAAGTACAGTTAGACATATAAATAATGTCATCTTTTTAAAAATATCTTAACATGCATGGTAGCAATCCCAAATTAATAGTAATTATTACAAACTTGTTGAGCCATGAATTCAGGTATCTAACTTTCAGCACCTTTGCTGTGATGCAGTCCCAAGTGTCTAAATATCTGGTCACTGACTTGAGAAAGAGAGCTTTCTCTATGCACTGGCCTCTCCTCCTGTACCCACTGTGAGTGCTAGCAATGTTATCACTGGCTGTACTGGAGTCACAGAAGATGTTCCATCTCCACAGAACCTCTTCAAGTAGATGATGTTTTATTTGCAACTATCCTGCTTTTGTGTCTTCTTTCTTCATCAACTGAAATAACAAAATTGTAATGAATTGTTCACTGCCCAGTATAATGCAGTGAAGCATGGTGTGAGCAGCTCCTCTGAAGCTGGCCATGCTCTTCTCTTGCAGCTAGTGCAAGTTGTACTGTGCCTGTGCATTGGTACAGGCTGCCTGGCACTGAAGAGTTCTGTCATGTAGACAGTGTCTTCTTGGGACCAGGAGGAGGCAGATGCTGAAATCAGGCTATGTTCATGGGAAATCAGGTGGATTCACTTAGCACAGCCACAGACGTGGACACACTTAAAGGCCAGGTATGCAAGCAGTGGAAGAGCTAGAAACACATCTGATACTGCTTCACAGGCTTGAATAGCATAGACGAATACTGCATTTTTAATTTGAATGAGCGAGACTGTAGTGAAACAGCCAGGCATTATCACAAAAAGTAACAGAAAATTAAAGCTACCTGTGCCATAAGAGCTCTCCATCTTGCTGGGTTGGACACTGCCTGTGCTGTGCGAGATGGGCAGGGTACAAATGGTACAGTGGGAGAAAAAATCATAATGTACTAAAGAAATCATACTGCTGTGGGGAACTCCTCACCTCTTGCATCTGCCTTGTCTTTATATGATCTTTACAGTTATCTACACGTCTTAAAATTCCCTTAGAATTACTAGAAATGTGCTGTAAATTGCAAAATTAAATTCTTAAACAGGTTTCAATGTCCTACATGCTCACTAGAGATTCATACCAGTTCTTCACTTTGCCTGTGGACAAGGAGCAATTCATTACCTGAAAAGTGTGCTAGCATACCTTGAATACGAAAGGCTGTAACAATTCCTGAGCATAACAGCTCTCTTACTGTGGCACAGACTGTCAGTCTTCTTCTTCTCTCTGTCCCCTCTCCATCTTAGAAACCAGTTAAGAAGAGTCATCAGCTTTGGAGATGATTATGATGGAAAGTCACTTGCAGTACCCAGGGGCATGGGTTTACTTCTTTCAGGTCATCACCTTAGAAGCCACAGTCCTCTTACAAAAGATTCCAATTATTTTCTGAAAACTGTAGAGTATCAATAGGTGTGTGGGCTAAAGCTGTTACTTAACCTGACTACCATGAAAAAAGGTTTTTTTTCCAGGACCACTGAGATATATAATATCTATCTATATTAGAGATATAGCAAGCTCTCCTAAAAACTGTGCTTCTTTATTAGTCACATCATTTTCTTAAATTCCTGCACTCATCTTTGAATTCTGCCTAGTGGATAACAAATGGATAGTGAATGTGACAGTAACTGAGAATTATTTTGGTTTCAATATCTAACAGTGATGCTCTATGCCAGCAACATGATGTGACTAAACAGTGTAAGTAATGGATTTTAAAATAGGAGGAGTTACTGGATTTTTGTATTAAAATCTAAAAGTAGTTCTTAAAAACTGAGAAACCGTTGGATTGGTTTGTGGTGATGAAAAATATCCTTACTGCCTTGAGGATGTTCAGATTAACTTAATTTTACTTTATTAAAAAATAAAAGGAGCACTTTCATGTTATTGCTTTGGAATTCTGAAAGCACTGTGTGATAAAACCCACTTTTTTTCCTTTTTAAAGTTATGAAATTTATTATACACAGAAAAAGAAAGTGGGTGAGAGAGATGATGTATCAGCTTGTGGTAATTGCTATATACTTTTCAGATACAAGCAAAATCTTTCATAATATTTATGGCACAATCTGCTGTTTTTATTTTGTTTCTTTTTTACTTGACTTACGCAGAGAATTTATCCTTTAATGTTCACTCAGAAATGAAATAATTCCTTTGTTACATGATTATTTGAGGACTATGGAGTGAAAATCTCTGAGGTTTAAGTAACAAAAAATTCTAAACTAGATCTTCCTATGGAATAACTCTTTCTCATGTAAACGGCAATGTAGAACTTGTAAGGTGGGTCACAGATGATGTTTCTTTTTCGTTAAAAGATGCATACATTTTTCTCAGAGTCTGTCAGAAAACAAATCTAAAGAAAACAACAGGATGTGTTGTAAGCTACCTTTCACACAACTCTCATGCCTCTTTTGTTGTTTTTGATTCTAGGCAGTTCTGTGTGAAATTTCTGGTTATCATGGTAGAAAGGTGAGAAAATTTGATGTTTAACAGGAAGATCACCACAGTTGGCAGCTCCATAGATTAGGAGGACTTGAATGTTTATGAGTCTTGGAAAGAAATAAATCATGAAAATTTACCTTGTGAGGAATAATTCACTGCATGGAACTCATTTTTACAGGGTTTACTGTTTTTCTGAAAGCAGCAAGACTTCTTTCATCTGACAAAATCTAAGCTCTCTACTACAAAGGCTTGTAGAACATGTCTGATCTTAGCTCTGCACATAGCAAGCCTGTCATGTTGTCCATATATAAGCAAGGCAAAAGCTAAACATCTGTGGCTTGAAATAAACTGTTTTCTGTCTTGTTACATTTCTCCAGCCAACCTCTCATATCCAGAAAAATGGCTTATTTTAAGAAATAATACAATTTTGAAATTCATACTATCATGCAAGTGCTGCCAGTACCCTATTTGACAATGGGATTTGTGTTTCTGAAGCAAGTCTTGAACATTCCGTATTGAGAGGAGGTCCAGTCATTAGCAAAGGCATTAGAAATGTAAGTCAGAGTGAGTAAACCAGTTTCCAAGTTCTATAAAGTGAGTGACACAAAACATTAAGTGTGAATCCTGCCATTAAGTTATGAGAAAGCAGTGTGGTTTTCAGGCCCACTGGAGGAGCCAGCAGGTTACTCCATGTGCAACTCCCTGATGCAAGACTCCTCTGCCATTGTACAGAATGATGTAGGTCTGCTGAAGTCAGTGAAGCTTCTCTGGTCTGCTCTCTTGACTTGCCTCTTCCATTCACAGAGGGAAGTCATTCCTTGTAAAACAGTCTTTTGAAAATTAGTGTAGTCTTCTGGTATTGAGTTTCACTTGAAGTCCCAGACAGCAACCCAGTCCACCTGTTTTTCAAGACTAACCATGCAAACTCTGTGTTCACTTTAGCCCTGTATTTTGACTCCTAGCATGGGAAATTCGGATGGAAATTCAGCTGCTGTGGTGGCTACATTTTGTTGTTTGGGCTAGGTCAGAGCTTTGAAGCAATCAATTTCTTTTATAGCAGTCATTGCTCTTAAACAGACTTCAACTATAGAGATTTTCAAATGAACAAAAATATGGGTGGTCGAAGGAGGAAATCATCTGTGTCCAAATGGTTTTCTTTTCAGCTGCCAACTGGGGGAGCTGCTTGTATAAATAACTGTAAGATGGGGATGAGACAGGATAAGCACAAGGACGCCATCAATGGTTTATGTGCTTAAGTCATTTTTCTGCCATCTCACAGATAAGGTCTCCATTCACATGGATGCACAGAAGTTAGTTTGCAGCCATCAGGATGAGGTGGTGGGTGTGCTCTCAAGTCTGTGCTGCCTGGTATGCTTCCCATAGTGTTCACTGTCAGTTATCTTGTCACAAATTTGCTCTAAATCAAACTTCTTTTTTATTAATTTTATTTTACCATGACAATCATCTACTTAAAACATTAAGCAAAAAATTCTTAAACAGGCAATAAGACTTAAAAATAATCTTTTGGAGAAGGGGTAATGTGCTATTTGCTACACTGTTTCTTGTCTTCACCAGATTATTAGCCCTTGCATCATAAGGCTGAAAAAATGCAGAAAGAAGATCTATGCATGTGAAACAGCTAAAAGAAATGTGAGTCATGGGTGACCCCAAAATAGTGTTTGAAATGGCTGACAGAAAGCTTTGGAAAGAATTTATTTAGAAATAATTCTGCTAATACATCCTTGGTCTCCATTTTTATTACTAGGAGCATTTAAGCTCTAATCTTCAGGTTGTGGCGTAAGAGTCCTCTCTGTGTCAATCACTTACGGCGTAAAATACGGATTATGTCTTTAAGTGGGAATTACAGAACAATGGAATCTTTCAGGGGCTCATTTATTTTTGGGGGAGTCTACAGAGGGTGTCCTAGGAATTGCTTTTAGAAAACACAGTAATAATATTCACTCACACGCACAGAATTGAACTAATCTCTAGATCTGGTGTTAGAGAGGAATTTTTCCACAGAGATTGGCAAGGCAGCTAGGTGTGGAGAAGCTTCATCCTTTTCTAGGGCAGTAATCAATGAAGGTAACATCTTCAGGCTCTGCCTGGGGTGATGCAAGTAAGTGTGGCAACTCGGCTTCTTTCCAAAACCTCCCCAGTCAGAGGTAGCCAGGTCCTGTAGGGCAACTGCTTCTTCCAACACATCAGTACTCTTTGTAAGTCATTTACATTTTCCCACATGAAACTTCCTCCTTCCTCCTTGGGCTGAGGAGGGATATGCTAAGGAAAAAGGAGATGTTTGCTGCCTTCACACTAAGCTGATTTGTTGTGGAGGAAAATCTCTGCGGTCTGCAAAAAAGCACATCTAAGCATTCCGTAGTGAGGGAGCTTATGATGAGCTGCATTATGTAAAATAGACAGCCATCTTAAACACTTCCTTACTACTTTAATTTGTATTTATTATTTTGCTGTGTTCTCTCTTCAGTAGAGAATGTTTCTATTTTACCACTTCTTGCACAAGCCAGAGATAGGAGAAATTTAAGCCTAAGTAAGTTCAATGTAACTTCAGGTGCTTCTGCTGGAATGTTGCCACAGAAGAACTGATACTGTAACTGCTGCCAGTTTTGTTGTGTTTGTGTTAAAGGCAATACAAGAGGAGTATGTGGAAAAGGAGGATGTAAACATATCTGCATTCTCACAGTATCATAGATCTCTAAAGGCCAGTCTTGTGACATAACCAAGGTCCTCCTGACTGCCTCATTTTCAAGGAATAAAATTCCTTTGGTCTTCATAAAACAGTCACAGCTGTTCTACTGATGAGGCTGCAGAACCTGACATTTAACTAGAGATGGAAAGTGGCAGACCTTTCAGTTTCTCCTTGACAGATCCTGAGTTACCTATTGGCACACCTGATTTCTCTTCGGAAGGTGTAACTGCCGTCTTGCCCAAAATAATACACATAAAAATCTGCAAAACAGTCTCATGCCAATTTCTCTTTCACCTTGATGGTGCCTCCCTTGGCTGTAAGAGATTTGAAATAGCTAGTCACTTATTTTTGTGCAATGGAAAATAAAGAACATCACCCAAAGGGTTGAGTTGACCAAGCAAAGTCCTTAAATCATGATGTTGAAATTGGAGGGAGTGGTTGAAGTAGCAAACTTTTCTCTTTAGTGTACTAAATGGATCAGGCCCCAAGCTCAAGTAAACCCTTGACTGCAATATCTTGGGTAAAGGTTGAAGTTACTGTCTGTTACTCTACCAGAATATTTCTACAGATGAGAGCAGCAGCAGCAACCTATGCCCTGAGCAAATGAATAATTGCCTGAAAGGTATCACTGAGGAATAAAAAAGGAAAATAATAGTAGTAGTAAGAATAACAGTAATGATGAAGAGTTATTCTATTTTAAACAGAATATTACCATCAGGTACTTTAGAAATGTTAATCAGTGAGTTCAAATGTTTAATGAAAACATCCAGCTATTATTTTGAGCATAACCTGTGTAAACTATATTTTTTGATGTAAGACATATTTCACCTGTAAACGTAACTATGATCTTTCTTTACATATCAATTGATTTCTTCTGATTTGAGAGGAGATGGGCTATTGTATTGGTTTATCTATTTTGAATTGGTAGGGTTCTTGATTTCAGGTTTACTCCTGTGACTTTCTTGTCATCAGGTATTTGTAACCTTAATGAAAAGTTTAGAACAATAAATGAAGAAAGCATGTTCAGTTTTTCTAAATAGCCCAATGGGCTATTATTGATCTATAAAGGATTTACTGCTTAATTCTGAGGGGTTTGTGCTTCATTTAAGTGGAAAGTAGCTCTTAATGTTTAGCACAAAATAACAAGTATGCACATGTATGGCTGAGCAGACAATCTGTCTTTACCAAAATTATACTTTGTCAATCATTCAGCACAAAAGAGATCTTTGGTAATTTGATTGTTCCTCCAACCCTTTAACACAAAGCACATTTCAGATTTGTTTCCTGTTAAGACTGTGTCTTTCTCATGTTATTTGTCCATATATGTAACCTTTTAAAAGTGCAGTATGAGTTACCATTTAGATTTGTTGGAAGAGTTCTTTTGAGGAAAAAATTTGTGTGAGAAAAGAAAAAAAAATCAAAATCAAAATAGGAGTCAAGTTTCAAAGCTTCAGAAGGGTGAAGCCCTGAGTATCAATAAGTATTAAAGAAAATTTCCCAAAGAAGAACAAAGAAAAATTACAAAAATTCTTCTGACATATGATGGAAAAGGTTTTTCCTCTTAATTGTCATTTTAATTCCAAATTCCATCTCCATGTCTCACCAGAAGTAAATTAATTGCAAAATAGATACATTTAGAGTAACTTCTTTTATTATATCCTACGTATTGATGTAATAATGTTTGTACATATTTAATGAAACAGAATGTTTTTCCAGTTGACTGCACATCATTTAAGGAGAACTGTGATCCAAAGGTAACATTGTGAGTGTTGTATGGCTCGTTAAGAAGGCTAGGTCCCACCTGAGTTAGTTTTTTACAGAGGTATAGAAATCAGAGAAGAAAACTATTTCAACTGGTGTAGTTGACATTTATAAGAAGTATTTTTAGGTTTGTTAGAAGTTACTGATTTGCCATATAGTTGCATTAAAATTTAGTTTTGTAAAATACCAGCAATGTACAGAGTTAAGAACTACTTAACTGACAAATCTAAAAAAAGTTGTCGTTAGTGGGATACCACAGCTGATTAGAAATATTTAGAGGATAAATGCGCAAATACTAATTAAAAGTCCAAAAGGACTGTGATGGTGTAACCCCAGCCAGCAACTCAGCTTCACAGAGCCACTTGCTCACACCCCACATCCCCCTGTGTCAGGCTGGGGGAGAGAATCAGAAGGGTAAAAGTGAGCGAACTTGTGAGTTGAGATAAAGACAGTTGAAGAGGTAAAGCAGAACCTACATGCACAAGCAAAGCAAATCAAGAAATTCATTCACCCCTTCCCATGGGCAGCCAGGTGTTCATCCATCCCCAGGAAAGAAGGGCTCCATCAGTATAACTGACTTGGGAAGATGAATCATATCACTCCACATAACCCCAAACGCTTGGGGGATATTTACAGTTTAGCCCTTCTAGCTTGTAGGCAAAAAGAAAACTTCAGAGATGATTTCATTTCCATGTATAGGAGGTTCCTGAGTACAAAATGCAAAGTCCTAATAAACATCTTTTTTCAAGCATGGGGAAAACTTCTGACTAGAAGCTGAAGTCTTATAAATTCAGATTAGAAAAGATCAGCTTTGAGAAACTGCCAATGGGGTCTCTTGGTTTATTCAGATCAGAATGGGCTTTTTACAGGACTTCTGTAGTCCAACACAAGTTATAACCAAATACAAATTGCTGGGTTCCATCCAGCAGCAATGACTTGAAATTTAGTCCTTTCCAGCCATAAATTTGACATGAAATCGTAGTCTCACTAAAATCAACATCAGTATTCCTCAGTTTCTCTTCTCCTTCCAAACTGGTGGAAAGGTCCAACCGACTTTTGTTTTGTTTTGTTTTTTTCCTGAAATTTCCCATCTCAGGAGATAGCAGCCCCCCCAGTTCCTTGCATAACCTACTGTTCCATATTACTAGACGGAGACAGATGAATCTCATCTTATTACATATTAACAGGTTAATGTTGTCATCAGTGCTTTGCTGAGATAATGTTAAAATAATCTAGGACTGACAAAAAAAGGTACCCACTTTAGTTCAATTGACTTAACATCATTAGCAAGGTGGCCATCTAACTGTTTCATATTCTGAACCTTTATTCTTCCTTCAGGTACAGCTGCTGCATAATCATAAGACCAAATATTTTCAAATTCAAATCTATTGATTAGACTGTTGATAGTCTCTGCTGGGTTAACGGTTGGACTTGAGGATCTTATAGGTCTTTTTCAACCTAAAAGATTCTGTGATTCTGTGATCCTGTGATATCTTCTGCAGTAAAGAAAGCAGCATGTGAAGCAGAGAGCTGGTAAAGGCACTTGATCCTTCTCTCTTCTCTGAAAACTTAAAGCTGTGGTCTCCTCTGATCTCAGGGATGTGAATCTCTCCTGCACGCTGCACTTGCTCAGTGTGCAATGTGCCTGTTGGTGCTGACGGGTTTGCCTCCCTGCAAATCCCTGGAAATGAGGCTGTGTGCACAGCAGGATCCGCTCTGGCAGCCAGAGCTGCAGAGCAGGGCTGAAACAGGACAGTCCCAATACACTGGTTTCTTTAGGTTATAAATCTTTGTGCGTGTATTACAATCACAGAATGTTAAGGATTGGAATGAACCTTTCAGGTCATCTAGTCCCAGCCCCCCCTGCCATGGGCAGGGACACCTCCCACCAGACCAGGCTGCCTTATCCAACCTGGTGTCTAACTAACATATTCAAGACCAAGTGACTTTTGCAGGAAAATCTTACATTTTCTGGTTACAAGTTTATATATACATTTTCTTGGTGCTAAGCAAGTTTTAGGGTTTTTTTAATCTTTCTGTATTTCATCTTTCTGCTGCTTTTGTTTTTCCTTTGAGCTATAGTCATGCACTTTGCCCCAGACAGGTCTCTGAAATAAAAGACTAATGAATCCTTCTTTCTAGTTTCAGCTTGCAGCCAGTTCATTCAGATAGATTATATTTCTAAATGTTGGGTGTGAGGTACATGGTCTCAAATGACACATCATGAGAAATATTTTAGCAAATGACAGTTTATTATCACTCTGTCCTTTGAACTGCAACATCATTAAAAAAGGGGAAAAACCCACATTAATTTAAATACAAAGAATATGGTAGATGATTCTTCTCCTCTATCCAAGGCTGGTGGTTCAAAGGAATGATGTTTTCTTTGATTTCTTCTCCAGTATATTTCTGTATCAGTACACAGAATTTTGAATAGAGTTGCCTGAATTGATGGGGTTTTTTTTGTTGTTTTATTTCAATTCATGGATTGCAATGTGAAACAAAGTATATATACAAAGCAGATTTTCTGTCCTATCACACTGTGCTATTTGTACTACTGTGAAAATTGAGCTAAATCCTCTGGGTGTGAAGTAAGAAGAAACAGCTCATTCCCCTCTGCTCCTCAAAACCACATGAACTTAAATATTAATGAAACTTTCATGAATCACACATAACACATACTGCCCCTTTGTGCTGGAAAAGGCCCCAGCTTTTTATGGTTGGTACTGTACAGCCAGGAGAATAGAAAGCAGAGTCATAAAACAGTAATTAATACACTTCTGAGCTGAACTGTTTTATTGTGTAGATGCTAATTAAGAATGATAGATCCCAGTGACTGAGTGGCACATAATGCATTCGGTCAGCATAAGTGAAAGGTCAGTTATCATTGACTGCTTTAAGTGAAAATGTTTTCCCTTATGTCAGTGATTTCAGGAACCACAAATGTCAAAGTGAATGCCTTGTGCCTTCTCTTTCTAGAATGCAGAGTTTTAGTGACATAACAGGAGCGTTTGCTTTGTGAAAGCACTGGATTTGATGTGGGGGTTCTGACCAAGCAGTCACGAGGAAAAAGAAAAGAAAATTTAAAAAATTAAAAAGTAAATATTAAACCTTGGCGTTGCAAGTGCATTCCGTTCGGGGTGGTTCTCTGAGACGCTGTAAAATGGACTGACTTTCCAAATGGGGCAACCCCTGCTGCCAAAAAATGATTCAATGAGACTGGACACTTCAAAGTTCTCTTTTGGAAAATCTCATCCGCTTGATCAAAACGTTCCTTGATGGGTTTCGAATATTTCTAAGTTACTAATTTTCAGAAAAATGGGAAAGGATAGTCTTAAGTCCAAAACTTGAGATGAATTCAGACATTGCAGCTTTATACAGCAAGGAGACAAGTCAGAAAGGGGGCTCATGTTCTGGCAGTAGGAATGTTAGACATCTCACAGATGCTCGTGCCAGTGCTACATGTTTAACTTCACTTGTCATCTCGGTATTCTTCATAGCTTAGACACCTTCTATTTTTCTTTAATACTGTATAACCATGATTAAAGTCAATTGAAAAAATCCTGTCCTGAGGCTATTAGGACCCTTAGATACTTTCAAGGGTACATGCTGAGAAAAAAGCGTGACGTAATTTTTTTTTTCAAAGTTAGTATTACTTTTAAAATCTTGCTTTATTAAATATAATTTGATATTTTGATCTCCTTTATATGTCATTCCTCCTTAAGGGTGATCTACTACAATTAAAAAAAAAAAACAAACCAAGGAAAAAGTAGGTAACAAAGAAAGACTTTTAGTTCAGTTCTGTAATGGTTTTTGGGCAGTACCAAAACCACTAGAGGTATAACTGGGGACTGCAGTTAATATTGTAGTTCACATAGCAGTTGAGTATTTTAAAATTACAAGTTTGAATTGACCATGAGGTGCTGTAAAAAAAAAAAAAACAACAACAAAAAAAAAACAACTGTAACAGGACTGCAAATAGCAGTTCATGGTTTTACATACTAGTGTTACTACAATTGAGTGCTTTAAGAATAGCATCTCCTTGCACAGGAAATTGATACTTGATAGTCCTTCTGATAATGTCAGAGTGGGTGTTTGAGTAAATGGGTTTAGCATGCTATAAAAGTGAGTGACTAAGTGAAATTTCGTAGGTAAATGGGTATGATCAGTAATGCTGATCACTAGAGCAGAAGAACATGCAGCAAATGGGAAAGTCAGCACCGGAACAAAGGCAGAGATTTCACCCGAAAGTCGGTGATGGAGAGAAATACCCAGCACAGATCAGAGAGTGAGTAGCTCGGTGAAAAGGAGTAATAACTGTTGTAAGTGGCATCTGAATAAAACCCTTGACCTTGCTAAAAATGAAGACTAAAAATGAATGGGCTTTCAGGCTTTCAGCTCTTGGAAGAAGGCAGCGAGTGGGCAGGCGCAGAGCTCAGGGCAGTGTGGGCAGTGCTGCCGCCGCTGGCCGGGATGTGGTGCATGAGAACCAGCGATAGAGTCTGACTGGCGTGCACAACAGGGACACTGCAACTAGCAGCTTGTGTCTGAGTGTAATGCTAACTTACTCGGGCAGCTCTGGGCACACTCCTAAGAAGCCACTAATGACATTGCAGTTGTGTAACTTGAACAGTCTCTGTTCTTGCTCAGACTGCCAAGAATACTGCAACCCAAAAACCCTGTTACGCAACTGCAAGAGAGAAACTTGGGCCGCTGCAGACAGCCACATCTTGACAATTAGATTTTTGTCCAGACTGGCTTTTCGGCTCATTTTTTATGGTAACAGGACTATGGTTTTCCCATATAGGCTTCTTCAGTATAACAAAGCCATATATCTTACTAGGAAGCTGAGCACAGTGTTATAGTATAATGGCATCTGTAATTCAGTTTTTATTTATCTGTACCTTTCTGAGTAAGGAACCTGCTGACAGCTTTCCAGAAGATCCACTGCAAAATTAAAATCAAGCTAGGTGTTCTTTGGAGAACAGAAGAAAGAAATGTTTCTGTACAGCTTGTTTGTCTGGACCTATAACAGGAGAAAAAGAGACCTCATGTATCACTTGCTTCAGTCCTATGCAATCATAGGATGTCACGTTGTCCTTTTAAGAATTAGATCACGTTCTATTTTAAAATGCACGGAACTTTTTTTCTTTCCCTCTCTACTGCTATTCTTGTGGAAAGAGTGTTCCAGAAGTCTGCTTGCTATAAAACCATCTTCTCCTTTTTGCCCTCAATTTATGCCTGACCGTAATTGATGAAAGACAAGACAAATTACATCATTAATTGTTTATTCTCATTTGTGGTATGCCATTTATGTGATTGTCATCTTAGTAAACTTCAGTTGATGAATTACTGACTTTAAAAGACTGAGAAGAATGTGTGGGATCTGAGAATTTGACTGGAAGTCTGTTGATATCCAAGAGATATTTTGGGTTGGCTTGCTGTGTGCTGGTAATGCTCAGTTTCAGAACTTGAGTAACCTTTCTCTGTTCTTGAGACAAAGATGAGGTCCTTGTCAACACAGGAGAGCACTCACTGAACTGCTAACTGTGCTTGGTAATTTACCTGCAGGCACAATAAAATCCATTATGTCTTCAAATATTGATCTTACATTTGATTTGGAGTGTAAGCTATCATTTGAAATATTGAAGCAAGTTGTAGATTTTCTCTGGGAATTAACTATGAGTAATTAAACGAGATTTTCTGGCTCATAAGGAGAAAGCAGAAGACTGCTCAAAGGGAAGTGATTGAAAGGGAGGGAGGTTATTAGTGACATCCAGGAAGCATAGTCTAGGGACCAATTTTTTAAACAGTTTCTTTAATGTCTGCAGCACTAAAAGAAGAGCCTAACTATACAGTTGGGAAATGAGGATGACAATTTCTGCTTAACATGGCTGGTTACAGCAGTTGTTAGACAGAAGTAGCTCCTGGAGCAAACCCAAAGAAGTAGCACTCTTGAACCAGATGCGGAGCTCCAGAGTCAGGCTCTTCCTTTCTTCTCCTCTCCCTTGATTTTTGAATTCATTACTGAGAAGTGGCCTTTGCTTCAACAAAACTTGACTCTGGGTAAAGATCTAGAAGCCACCTCATTTTTTTTGTGCAGGTGTTGAACTAGCTAAGCTAAAGGAAAGTACTTCCATGTATATTTCCAAGTCAATGTGTCCCCAGTTGCTCTGAAATTTTTCTGTGCTCACTGTTCTGATTATTTTCTTAAGAGACATTTCAGTGTATTTTGCCTATTTTCCAGGTTCCTGCTGAGCTTATGTAGGGAACAGACAGAGAGTTCTTGAGACACAGGGAGCTCTGCTGACTAGGGGGAGAACTTCATGCAGCTGAGAAGCTTTCAGGTGAAAGCCAGAGCTGTTTCCAGGGTTAATGGCTGCTAAGCATGGCTAATGTAGCTCACAGTTTTGGATCCAGGCACCTCAGGACAAACTAAATCCTGGTTTAGATACCTAAAGCCTACTTTGGATCTGGACCAAATGCTTTATGTGTGGAGAAATGTTGTGGGGAATATAAGTGCTGATTTCAGCATGCAGATACTTAAACTTGATTAGAATGAAAAAGCAAGAATCTTATGCATAAATTAGTGTTAAAAGACATTCAGATTGAGATCTAAGCCTAAAAAATCATGGAAATCGGGGTAGGATTATTACATCTGTCTTTCTGTCCTCCTCCACCAGACTCAAACTCCCTTTGTCCCAAGAAATATGGTTGTCTCTGTATCTGCCATTGGGGTTTATTATCTTCATGTGGAACAGTTTATTATCATGCAACCAATACAAACAGTTAAAAAGATGTTGTCTCTGTTACGTTTTTGGCTGACCAGAGCCTGATTTGTTAGCCTTCTGAGCCTGCTGTGAACCTTGCTCAGTTTTTAGTAACATGTATGAAGACCATTGGCCTTAATGCTGTGGGTTGCTATAGCTGTACTGCTTCTCATGCTCTTTCATTTTTCTTGTCATTTGGAACATGTATTATTTTGGATGAGATAGTTTGGGGTAGTTTAATTTTTTTAATACAATATTGTAAAAACACTTAAATCTTGGTTATTGCTTCCAGCATCCCAAAATAGCATTCTGAATAGATACTGTAATACTGTACTTGTTTTTCTATTATTTATCTAACAAGCCACCCATGGTTTGTAAATTCCATCAAACAATGTCTGCATTGTGAAAAAGAATAACTATTGGTGTCTGTTTTAAAAGTTATTCTGTTTGCTTAGTGGGACTACATACACATTTGAAAACAGCCAACCAAGTTAGGATGAGCTAATGCTTTTTGAGTGCTTCTTTTCTTCCTCTTCCAAACTGTTCTTCCCCTCTAAAATAAAGAAGTATTTCTAGAAAGATGAGGAGCTTTGTCCTGAACAGGAATCCTGGCCTCTGAACACCAGCGCTCATCTCAGCATTTTGTTACAGGGAACAGCAATTTTCCGTATGGGGCTGGGGAAAGAGGATAAATCATAAATAAATTAACACCTTTCTGTTTTTACACATTTGTGTGTCCTACGGATATTTGATGTAAGTATATAAATGATCATTGTGAGACTTGATCCAAAAAAACCAGACTAGTGAAGGATCTCTCTTTTCAAAAGTATTGACAGGTGAGCACCTGAGCATCTGTTTCTTAAACAGAGTAAACAAACATTTTCTGGTGTGGCCTGTGACTTTCAAAATGAAGCATATTAAAGAAGTTGATGTTTTTCAACTATGTAGCCATTGCAATATTTTAGCTCTTGAAACTGCTTTAATGAGTGTCGATTGTGTAGCGTGTTGCATTTTACTAGACTCACAAGAACTAAATATAACACTCAGATTTCCAGGAACTCATAAAAGATCCTTCTTTTGTGCAAAAGGAGGCATTTTTAATGTGTCTTAAAGCACAAATGTTTTCCTTGTAGTTCTGCATGTAATGAGAGTTATTACAGCTCTGTATGCACAGTTGTTAGATCTGTGCATGGTAGTGCAGCAGTTTAAATCACCATTGTTAAGTATTTTCCATGCATTTAAAACAGGATTAATGGAGGGCTTGTACAGCAGGTTCTATTTACAATTTAGAGTTTAAATCTGCAGGTATGTGCTGTTTACAGCTGAGACAATCACTTGTTGATCTGTGCAAGAATTTACGTTTAACTTAATCAATACCGGAAATGTTTAATTTTCAAATGACTCAGATCTTTACAGTGTTTGAAAATGAGGGAGGCAGTTTTTATGTATATATTGTTATTAAATATATTACGCATTTTAGGAGTGTTCGCCACCTAGGCAATAAGGAGTGTATGTTTAAAATTGACACTGCTGTTCAAAGCAAAAGAAAGCAGAGTCCCATTTTTTTTAATTTGTCTCATACAGGCTCTTGCACAGTAGCAGGTGAAGCAATGTATATTTACAAATAGAGAGAAAAGGAATACGAAAACTCAGATTTAATACTTGATAGTTTATTCAACTCTGTTATCACCATGAGATTAATGTAATCAAAATTACTGTCCTACCATAATAGTTTGTAGACTAGAAGTGATAGATGCATTCTGAAATTTATGTTTGTGTTTATATTTTAGTTAGTGGTTTAGGCTATGAAATTTTGGCCCTGGGGTTAAACCTAAAGGTTTTTAAACCAAGAAATCCATGGCTAAAATATGTTTGGTGGGAGGGAATAATGTAATTGCGCACAGCTTTTTGATAAACAGCCGAAATTGTTCTTCAAAGGACAGATGTGTCTTTAATAATCTGAACCATTTGCATTTTCAGATTAAACCCTGCTTGATTGCATTGTACTTGATACGTATACTTAAATCTATATGTTAAATGTTATACTTTGATATAGAGCATATTGTTTGACTTTGTTCTTATGATCTGACAAGCTTCATTATATAATAAACTAGTTTAAATAAATCTTAAAGACATAAAAGTGTTCTTGACACTAAAAAAAAATTTGAAGCACACAAATGATATATTGGTTAGATGTTCCAGAGAGAGTCAAAGCTTTTTTTCATTCAGATCTTTGAACATGTGTTTTGAATAAGGCTGTAAGGCATTTTCCAGTAACCAGTGTTGTATTACAAAAATGAGTAAAGTAAAACAAAAGGAAAACATGTTTCAACATTTTATTCAGTATTGTCACACATTGTTGCACATTTCCAGCTGGAAGTAAATGTGACATTTGTAATGCTAATTTTTCAAACCTAACCTTTTATAACATATAAAATATTACTTGGGATGGTGTGCCCTTGTGAAAAGAGCAGGAGTAATGAAGTACTCGATCAGGGTTCAATTGGATTCCTAATGGCTTGAGTGCAATTACACTGCCAGTTGGTTGCAATCAATCAAAACCATTTTTGAATTGTTCTCCTAAACTGTATCTAATGTTAACTGCTGATAAGCAGGTTACAGAGCACTTGACCTGATATAGTAGCAGTGCGTGTGTCTCACAAACAGCAAGTGATGCTGTTAATGCTACTGTGTTTGTCCCACCTGAGGAAGACCCCCCCTGATTTGTTAACACAGAAGAACACACTGTAGCTTTGCTCCGTATTATGTATGATGGAAAAATGTGAACCTAAGTGTAATGCAGCAGTACATAAGGAAAATGCAGTATATAATTGTGGTGTTATGTATGTAATACTGTTAATTGTGGGCTACAGATACATTAACTAACTCAGAAAAATATAAATCTCATTGAGTTGCTCCCCGTTTTCATCTATCATAACGACAAATTGCCAGGCTCTGTTGACTCAGAGAGGGAAAGCAGAGGAGAAGCAAGAAGGGAAAGAGCACATGCAAGCAATTCAGATATTAAAAAAATGGCAAATTAAAGGAAAAAAAAAAGAAAGAAAAAATCTTAATTAAGCTATAATGGAATTTATGGAAAGATGGATATAATTTATTTTGGTTTTATTTGTCCAGGGCCGTAACATATTAGCCTGGGAATATAATCTAAACCATACCACATTCAATGTCGCTAATGGGACATTTATGCTAAAGGGACTTATTCCCATACTTCAGGATAGGAAAAATATACTCTAATGTTTCATTGCAAGGCATTCCTCTGAAACTGGAAGCTAATTAAATATTTTTTACTGTTAGTTGAAAATATCGTACACCTGAAGACCTTTAATCCATGTGACAAATGGTAGAACTCAGCAAATGTGGTACTTGAAGCAAGGCTGACAATCTCAAGAGGTTCAGTACCTCCTTATTAGCCAGTACCTAATTTTTACCCCACTACACCTCAGCAGGTGACATTTTGCTATGAGTGTGGCAGTACAAAAGTATTTCACTATTTGTGTTTGATCCCACGATTCCCCTCCTGGCTCTGGTTGCACAAATGCCGTGCAATTGTAGCAAGACGGGGTGGGTGCCAACGTGCTTTTTTTTACAAGCTGGGTTAATGCTTACATTCAAATGTTGTTCCAATTGAACACAGCAACAATAATTGCATACATCTCACTCAAAGAATATCTTCTTGTTTCCTGAACAAGTTTTTTGTTACATATGTATCTTTTTTTGATAACGAAAAATCAGTAAGGATTCACTCTGTAACTGTACTCCTTAAACACATCCCAAACATCACCAGCTAAGTTTGATGCTTAAAACATTGGCTTCCTCAATATTTAGCCTGCACCTCTACTCCAGATTCTCAGCTTGGCAGGTGTATAAATCAAGTCCTCATATTTTTTGGAAACTAAAACAAGCAGAGTTTCATTGCACAGTGAAAACTTGCAGCTAGAAAAGGAAAAGCAGAAAGGAGGATGTTTTTTCGTTAAAAAAAAAAAAAAATCAGTTAAGGACAAAACATACTTCCAGATGGTCTCTCTTATATTGTACTGCTTTATATACAGGGCCATCTGTAACTCTTTAGTTAATTTCCACTGGTCTAATTCTGTACTTGCATGTATGTATCTAGAATAGATTTGACCAAAATATGGGGCTTTTATGTATGTTTGTGGGATATTTTCAGAGTAATATGTAACAGACCTTGGCTGCTCTGCCCTTTGTGTAGATACAGAATGCCAAAGGGTAGGGGAATGGCCTTCTCTCATATCTTACCAACTCTTTGGAGGCTCCTCAAGTCAAAGGAGTACAACAAGCAGATTTGGTTTGTTGTGTGTACATACAGTGGGAAGCTCTGCATGCTCATTTCAATCCACAGTATTTATAATTAACGTGCTTTATATGAGTGTTTAAACCCCCCATCCATTTACTGCATTGGAAAATACCTCTCTCTTTTCCCAAAGACAGTCATTTACAGCTTTCAAGATAATGGTGGGAAAATTTTGTGCAGAGGCATCGATGTAATGGGAACAGCATTTATTCTCTTCATCTGCCAGCATTCAAAAGACTTGAAATTGCAGAGTGAATTTTTGGTGCATTCATTTTTAATCGACCATGTTGGAAAAAAGGGAGCAAACATCTGAAAACATCAACATGTCTGCAGTGTTTGTCACTCATTTTTTATTTTCAAAATGTCTCCTCTCTTCATATAACTTAGGTTGTAAAGTAAAAAGCAAGTAAGAAATATATCAAAGTAATCTAATCTGTTAAAATGGCCTTAGTGTAGACAATACTTTCAGCATTTGAGATCTATTTAAATATTTGTTCTACATAAGCTATACAGAGCAATGTAATTACTTCTGTTACCTCATATATTCAGATTTTATTATTCAACTTTTATTTCTTACTGGGTTTTTTGCATATTTTACTTTTAATGGTTTACTTTCTTGAATTGAAAAACATTATGCAGTTCTCTTTCTGGGCCTTAGACATGCAAAGAAATAGGTAATCTTTTTGTCTCTGACACCATTTTTGTTTCTTCTTATTGTAAGACTAACATTTAGAAGAACAGTAACATTGCAGTTGTCTCTGTCTCCTTGTAGATCTTTCATAACGAGTGCTTTCAGGCAATGAAAACCACAGACCATATGGATCAAAAAGAATGGGAATCAGGTGATGAAAGCAATTGTTTCTTGTTGCCTGTCTTGATTTTCTTTTGAGTTTGCGCTGAAAGGTTGAGGTTGAAGTCAGATGATAAATTTCCAAGGTCCTTGGATGGTTTAACCATCCTCATGTTCTTGGAAAAGATAGCTGAATCCATTTTCATACTAGTTTCAGCTGGAGATTTTAGTTTTTCTTGCTTGGAAATCCTATAATTTCTTTCCATGTAAATAGTGGTAGTGAACAAAAAATGTTGCTCTGATCTTCTCACTTGGAATTAGGTGGGTTTCCTCATTAACTAAGCCCAGGAATAACAAAAATCTGATGTATCTGTTGCAAAGGATGATTGTTACATATATTTCAGTTTATGACTTTCATTACTGGTCAGAAATAAGTGTCTGTGCCTGAAAACCAGTCCTGACCCCCTTGTGGACCTAGATACTTTCCATGGAAGACAGCAGTCCCAAAAAGTTGGGCCATCCCAGTGCTCCTGTACTACTTTGGGGTTTTACCTACCTGACAATATATGAAGGAGAAAGGGTTGTTTGTTTTTTTAATTCAGCAGTTTCTCCAAAGTGCTCTCTGCAATCTGCTGCTGCTCTGCTGTTTTAAAACTAATCACAGAAGTGGAGGCATCAGTCATCACAAAGAGAATAGGGAGTGTCAGTAGGGGGCTCTGGAAAGAGTAGGAGAGCTTGGGTTTAGCTGGGACATTTTTCTGGCTGCCAGAGTAAGAGAGCAGGTGTTGGCATTTATGTTCGAT
>WAAE01002740.1:50000-90341 GCA_013400495.1 Nicator chloris
AAATTGTGGTTTTTTTCTGAAGGAAGAAATAAAGGAGGGGCATGGATTAAGGGCTATTTTCCATGTCCTTTCCTTGTATGATGGTTTTTTGATTTTTCTTTCCCTCTGAGTGAGAAGTGAATCAGAATCCAGGAAAGGGACTGTGATTCTGCAAAAATGTAATGCTCTAGGTAAAAACTATGATAAAAAAGAGGAGGAATTAAAATGAACACAATGAAAACAAAAAAGAAAAAAGAGAAATGCAGGACCAGAGGTATTGAAAATTTAAGTTAATAAGCTGTATCTTTGAAAGACTCATAATATTTAGAAGGTACACTATGCATATGTATTTTAACAGCTTCATAATTATGAAGGCAATAGAATTTAATTGTACTTTCATCCATAATAGAAAAGGGAATGTGGAGCGATTTAAAATTAAATAGCTTCAATATCTGAAGCATTGAAAATCACAGGGAAAGCTTGTCTAGCTGAAGCGGAGCTAGTGGAAATGTGCCTGCCCGGCAGCTCATCTCGCTGGGCTGGAATTCAGTTCCTGGCTCTGCAGCACGAGGACAGCGTGTGTTAGCCGGGCTGCACAGAGGGCTGCAAGGAGCAGACTTCAGCAGCAGTTTACTACTTCACAGCACTTTTTAAACAACTGCTGGAAATGCCCTTCTCTCAAACATGCATGCCCACTCATACCGTTGAAGCTGTGTGGTATGTGTGCACAATGTACGAGTTTACCCTACTTGCATTGCATTCCTGCATATCATTTCTGTTCACACGTTAGCATCCCTGCATTTCATTTTAATTTTTTGCTCTCTCAGTAGATGGTGTTTTCATCTTTCTCTACACTGACATCTCTGAAAGAAAAGGAAAAAAATAAAGTATTTTGAAGTGTTACGTGTGAAGCTGAAAGTATTTCCTGTTATTTGGAAGCCCTTTTTTGACCCATTTCATTCCCTCACAGTGTCTGACTCCAGCCTAGAGTTTAATTTCAGCTGGCTTTATTTGACTATTTGCATGAAGTAGTTGCAGTCCTTGGTCACCGGCGTTGTTCGAGTACCGAGTGCCCGGATGTGTCAGCCTTACCTTCTTTTGATGCTGTTCAGCCCTTTCATAGATTGCCGTATATTCATCACCTAATAAATCCTGAAGAGAAGAAATTGAAATAGTGAAATCTTGGTTAGAAGCCAGCAGACATCTAGCTAGCTGTTAGCCTGGTAAAAAAGCAGCTTTCTGCTGTCAGGATCAGCATTACCCTGACAGTTGCAGCAGCTCTCAAGCCTCTGGATTTGTTTGCAATGAGAGATTTGTTGTGGATTTTTAACAAGGCTCCTGTGTGTGTGCCATGCTTAGTAAATATTAGCCTTCAGGGTATTTTTCAGTCATGCTGAATGGACTGTTAGTTTTCCCAAACTGCAAAGTGCAGAAAGTCCATTTCACTGGGGTTTTTTTGTTTTGTTTTGTTTTGTTGTTTTGGGATGGGGGTTGTTGTTTTGGGGTTTTTTTTTGCTATAGAGATTTTATCACAACTGTACAAAAGAAAAATAATATCAGAAAGAAGATTGTTTCTGAGGCGCTTTGGAGGAAAGAGGCCAGTAACTGTGTAATGTCCAGTTCTTAAATAAGTGATATTGCAAGTGTTAAATTTCTGTTATGAAAATTATAAAACAGTATTTTTATTTTATTAATGGTACTGTTAACATGAAAATATGACACATCACTAAAAAATGGCACGTTGTACCAGGAGGTTATAGTAGAAAAACATATAAAAAATTGTTAGATGTTAGACAGAAAGATATTTATAGAGAAATAGAGAAAATGAAAACAAAGTACTATGTATGTAAACTCTATACATAATGTAATGTGTGACTAAAACAACAGTGAAAAAGAAATTGTGAGGGGTTTCAATGCCTTCCCATTATACAGTTTAATGTTTTGATAGTCAGTGGAGTTTAATATTACAATATTTCTAGTGCCCCTGTGAACTATTTGTGGATACTTTTTATGATCTAATTTTAAATGGATATGAGCAATGGGATGAAGGTTTTTCATTTGAACGTGATTTGTAAAAACAAAAAAGCTTCCTGAGATAGCGTGGGTATGCTGCAAGCAGCACTGTACTGACGTAGTCAAACTTTACAGAACTCAAGTGTTGTTTTGGTTTTTTTTAGTCACTGTGGCAAGGCTGTTCTAAAAGTCTCTATCAGTAATAATGAAGTACTGCAATGGTTTGATCTCTTTGATATTCTGGAGAATTATTTTTCTTTTTTATTTTCTCCATTTTAAGAGATGATGGAGCAATGAACAGAACAATAATTTACTGAGTATTCACACACTCTCTGTATACTTTCATTATACATTTATAGGAGACCTATTGTTTAGTATTTTATGCTGGAGGCTAGTCTTGTAAAAGAATAGTCTAGAATAGACTTACTCAGTGCATGTGTTGTCCATTTGCCTGTCAGCAATAGTTTTGACATTAAAAACAGGGAGTTTGAGTGACTGCTGGTCTGTCTTAAGGTATGGTAATGAGGCTAATTAGGAGAGATGAGAGCTGAACTGGATATGTGAAGGCAATTATCCGTGAAACTTTTGTCATGCTTTATCTTTATCAGATCTCTCGTTCTCTATTTTTGGCATTTGCCAGTGACATGCAGAATGGAAATACTTGAAGTGATACATATTTTAGAAAAGCACAGTAAAGAAGGAAGGCAGAAGGAAATTTATATGAGGACATCTCATTATTGAACTGTACAACTTATCATGGATATTGTAGATCAGCAGGAAAAGACCTTGTCTGTGTTATTCTTGTTGCTTGCATTTACATGAAATACAATCAATTGCTTTTTGTGATAATGAAATTATTAGACAACTACATCGCCCCTGTTCAGTGTACATTGTTTTGTTTGCTCTTTTTATGTTATGACTAACTCCAGCAAGCATGTTATTAAACATACTTGAAAGAAAAGCATGTAAAGAGCATGAAAAGAGAAAAAAAGTGCATTTAATTGTATTTTTTTTTTTAAGCTGAAATTTTCTCATTTCTGTTTTCAGGAGGCTAGTGTGATTTACTTTCAGACTTTCTCTTACAATCTAGTACAAACTGATTTTAAAAGAAGCACTGAATAGAGCAAATGAAAACCATGTGTCACAAGTCTTGATGAATCAATGCATATAATCCTCAAAGAAAGAAGGTGATAAATGAAACTTGCACATTAATGAGACCGTAACCAGGCTCAATTACTAGGCCTTTTTGAAGAGCCATAGTAACTTCACACATCTTTTTATGTTAGAGGGAAAAAATTACATCCTCTGAGCTGTCTGCACACTCCTGCTTCTTGCACTATGTCAAAAGACAGTGTACCTGTAATCTATTTTTAAAGAGACCATAATGTTAAAGAAAAGCCTGTCTATATAAGACACACTCAATGAGTTTTTAAAGGAAAAAAAAATCTTCATTGTAATTTAGGTCATTTTACTTGGACATTTTATGTGATTCTACCAAATGTGCTTATGAAGTAATATTACAGACTTCAAGTCAAATTTATCTTAGTAGTCCTCTCTTCTGAACTTGCTAGAAGTATGGCAGAGTATAATGAATAGATGTGTAACAGAGATTAACATTTACTGCCCTAATATTTTTCCATTAAGCAGCAGTTCTTTTTCTCAGATTTTGTTTTGTAGGATGTTAAAAGCTTTGCATCTAGGGCTAGTGACAACATTACACGTGTCCAGAATGCCAGCACAAAATACTTGAGGTTCATAATAATAATCCTAAATCTTACATGAAGGATTGAATTGTATTTTGTGTCTTTCATTTCATTTGCTTTTAGCAATAATAAGGAAAGTTGCTCGATCTCAAAACCATTGCCTGCTTGCTACTGTGAGATCTCCATGTTCTGTAAAGCACAGCAAAATATTGCTGCTAGCAGTTGTCACTTCCTCTCTTTCCCCTGTGTTGTTCATGCACACAAACACACACACACACACACAAAACCACTCCATTCTTTCTGCACTGCAAAGGCTGTAAAAGGGGTTTATTGCGGATTATAATTTGTAGCCATTAGCTTCTTTGATATCTTCTACTGAGCTTTAGCAAAAAGGTTACTGTCATCCCTGTGAAAGAGTTCAGAGAACTCCTCTTTTCATTGGCTTTTATGTGATGGAGAAAAATGAAAAAACCTTAGCCCGTAGTTCACAGGAATAATCGTGTTAATGGTAATGCTAATGTTAATGTTAATGATAATAATAATAATAATTTAAAAAAAGGAACCAAAAGACCCAAACCAAAACTGGCTTGGCAGTTTTCTGCAGAGCAGGAATAAGAGAGTGACCACAGAAATGCCATTTTAGTCGTGCAAAAGCAGTGCTAGGGACAAAGGACTATGCATGGCCCCCTTTCCCACTCTAGAGTTCAAATTTGGTATTCACAGTTATAAGGATCTGTAATACAAATCTGTGCAAGAGGGAAAACTGAAAGCAATCTTTAGATCATTTATCTGTTACCTATGAGCTTGACTAAACAGACTCCTCATATGCATTCCTACTCCCTTCAGCTCTTCATCCCCTCTATTGACAATCAGTTGTATTATGCGTGGCTGCTCTTTACTATAAATTTTCTAAGAGAACAAATGTGCTGCTAGTGTTGCTAGGAAGTGTATGCAAAATCTTGTGATTCAGTGCCACAACTAAATAATCTGTAGAATTCATTTATATAGTTGCAGAAGCTAACCTTTTTTTTTTCTTTTTTTAATTGTGTCTGGATGTCTTTACCATATTTTCATAAGCAGCTGACAGTGGTGATATATAAACACTTTAAACATTTTATTATAGTACTGAGGCAACAGGTTACCTATGGTGCTTGCACCCAATAGGTTACTAATGAAGTGTCATTTCCCTGCCTTATTTGGTTTGTGTTGCAACCTTAATTATATTTCGATTTTAGAATAAGCTCTCAAAGTAGTGTACAGGGATTTGGCCACACGACTTGAATTAGCATTAATCAAAATCGTGTGTCTGAATTCCCACCACACTCCAAATGTACCCTGGGATTGTTGGTGGGGATTGTGCAGGAGGTGCACATAAATAGGTTTGACCACTGGCTTCCTCTTCTTTTGAGCTTCGATCCTGTTCTTCATACCTGAAATAAAAGGTGGCAGAGAATACTGAAGCCTGTTGTTCACAGGCTGTGTCAGTGAGGTCAGAGACAATTCGTGTTTCCTCACTTTAATCCACATGAACCAGGTTTTCTGAGAGGGTGGGGTGGCAACTGTAACCCAGAGAACCAGTCCTCTCTTTTAGGGAGCTGCAGGATTTTGAACCTGAGATTGCAAAGCTGTTCTGTGAAATAGTTTCTTCATCTCTGTCATCCTCTGTGCAAACCACGGCTTTGTGAAAAATGGTGACATATTTTTATCAGTGATGTTCATGTTCTTAGCGTTTTGCATTTTTCCATATTTTCCTGTTTCTGGTTACAAAGCAAAGTGTCAAATATTACCGCTAGGAGGGGAAGTGTCTCAGCAGTTCTTGCAGTCCCAGTGGGAGCAGTGCCTGGAGTTCAGTAAGGTGGCCTGCTCAGAGGTCCTCCTGACTAATTGAAGTAGACTCTGGAGATTAGACTCATTTTGGTGTAGTTGGCCATGGATTGAAAAGGATTGGTGTTTTTTTTCATACATGTATTGTATATGCTTCGGTCACTCGTGGTCACCCATGTAGAGACATTACTCTGTCATGGGTTTAATTCCAGAATTTCTCATAGAACCAAAATAAAATTATCTTTTCCTGTCCTCTTTAATACTCAAATGAAGTTTCCTCATTAAAAATAAAATCTAAAAAGCTATGTGTATTGCTCCAGTACCAAACTTAATAGATTTTCTGTCTGAGAATTGGAGTCAGTAAAACACAACTGTTTATAAGTTGATCATGGTTATAAGTTGTGTTTTTGCATCTATGTCTTCTGCTGGCTTCTTTGGAGCATCTTCAAGAAGAGGAAAAAATAAAAGATAACCTTCCATGTCTAAACTAATCCATGTATGACATCAGAAGAAACCTCCAGGAGAAAAACTCTGAAGTTTCTTTGAATATCCTATCTTGGAATGAAGTGTGCTGACTGATTAAAAAACAGGAAAAAGATGTTTAATTTACTGGATTTAAAAGCAGTTACCTCATAAAATAAATAACAGCTTTCCATAATGCTTTTCTATTAATCCATATCTGTAATGCAAATAAATGAATAAGAAGTTTCATATCCTTCACCATTTACAGTGATTCTACCACAACAAGACTAATAGTTTCTATCTGTAGTGATGACTCATTGATTTCATGTAGCACCCCTATACTTGTTTAAGAAAAATATAGTCATGGCCTTTTTGCTGCCTGGGGCTCTAACATTTAATAAAAACAGAACCTCAGGTATTTTCCTGATTTTTGTCTTAGAACCAGCTTTGGAAAAGCTTGTGGATGTGCTTAACTTTACACAGGTTAAAACCCTCATGAAAATAAATTAGATTTCTCCCATGCTTAAAATACATTGCAACTTTTTTTATTTTGTATGAGCAAGGCTTTTCTGTGCTGCTATAAAATTCATTCTTGTTTTTACTTTATCACATTCAGATGATTTTTTTTTTTTGCTATGGATTCTGTTTTAAACTAGCACTTTTAGAAGTACAGTGTTCCCATTGTTGCACTGGCTAGAAAAAGAAAATACATATTCACGACATGCATGGCTCCAATGAAAGTGCTAAAGAGGGTTGTTTCAATCCTAGAATCCAGCTAAAACCCATTAAAATCAAAATTAATGAACAAGCCAAGAGGTATTGTGTAATGAAACAGTTAAAGTAGCACTTGTTTCCTGGCAATGATAGAAAGGATTTTTTAGTTTTTAAAAACTGTTTCAAAATCATCTTTCAAAGTATAGTCCTTTTCAGTTTGTGTCTGTCTGCATCATAAGTGATCTTTTCACCCTCTTTTCAAAGCCATATGAAGCTTGAAATGCAAGATAATTAAAACAAATCTTGAGTAAACTGTTTTGTGGAGATAGAAGTTTGATGGTTGAATATATAAAAAATTGTAACCAGATGTTGTGCAGAAGCCATAGTAGTTTAAAGATCATGAGTTTTTTCTTTTTTCTTTTTTTTTTTTGTATGAAGCAAAAATATTCTAATTGAAGTTGTCAGCAGGAGTGAGACTAATATGCCTGTATTTCATTAAATAATAGTTTATTTAACATTCAGTGTGGCCCAAAATTGGCTGAAACTAAAATAAAGAAACTTCTTACTTTAATTTTTTGCATTTAAATAGTGTGAAAAGTAAACCTAGTTAATGTTAACATCTTTGCTTGATATTTCCAGCTATTATATTATTTGTCCACTTCTGTGTCTTACTGGAATGCTTTGCTATCAATTGCACATGCATTTTCTTCCTATTCTCTTATTAACTAGTTGCTCGATGGAAGAAATGGAAAAAGGAAGATGTGCAAGAAAGTCTGGAATGCACTAGTTGATCAGACTTATTACTAAAATCTGTTAGAACTTAAGAGCATAATGCAAGCATCATCCAACATCCCTTCTTGCAAGCCAGTGCAAAGCACAGAATCTCCAGCAGACACATTAAGGGATATCTATGCATGAAAAGGGTTGTGTGTTTTAAAAATACCAGAATATTGAAATATGAGCAGTAGATTTCCTGGCAATTATTTACTCTATCCAGGATAGCAGTGTTTAATGGATAAACTCAGAAGAGGTAGTGGCTAGGAGTCTTTACTAGGTGAGTGGTAGATTTCTTATTACTTTATTAATAAACAGTGATGTATTCTGAAGTTACATGTTGAGATTCTTTTCTGAAGTTACGTTGAGATTCCTTGTCTCTTTTTTTTTTTTGGTACTGCTTTGCTGCTTAAATAGCTGCATAGTCTTACGTGATTCTGTGATAAACAAGGGGATCCCCATCTTGCCTTCTTTGAATAAGCATTGTTAAAAATGGAGGAATTTCATTCTCACTCTGCTCTCTGTAGCTGCTTGGCCTTTTGCATGAGAGCAGACTGTGTGACTCATGACCCACTGCACTGGATTCAAAAATGAACCATAAAGTCATGAGTTGCTTCGCTTATTGGTGGCATGTGTGTATGTGTAAATACGTCCCGCAGGAACACTTCAAAATGAGGGCTGAGATTAGGCATTTTTAAGGCTGACACATCTTTAAAATAGCTCACTCCAGTTGTTGAGTTGTGTTGCCCAAAGTATGGCATCCCAGTGTTTCTTTTGTCCCTGCCATGGGAGCAGCACCCTTTCAGAGCCCTCACAGGACTCTCTGATGTCACTGATGGTGACAGTCCTGCCCAGCTGCTTCCTGCCCCTTCCCCTCTGTACTTGAGACTGCACCCAGTGCTTTGAGCAATGCTGATCTCTCTGCTGCTCCTAGAACCTGCCAGTAAATAGGAGACAAGACCAAATTTGTAGGGAGATTACAACATTCTGTAGGAAAGTTGTATTCCATTACGAGGCCATTAATCAACTGAAACATAGGAAAAATCACAGCCCTGGCTGTGCAGGCAATCTGTGCTTCAGCACTGTCATTCCTGAAATGTAAAATTATGCAGGTCATCTTCAAGATTAGTCTATGATATCTGTTCTGGTTTTGCCACACATACGCCAGGGCCCCAAAGGTAGATGGCAAGGCCATAGAATCAGCCAAGAATTCTCTTTACCGTAGCAAAAAGCAAGCTCAATGCAGTCAGTTTTTAATCTTTCTCTTTTCTTCTTCTGTGTTGAAAACAGACTGGAATCAAGTCAGGGCTAACTATGTAGATTTTTTACTGTCTTCTATTTTCCTTGTACTTTATGCAATAGGTTAACTGAGTATGAAGTAGGTGAGGATTTGTCTTTGATTTGGCAATGGAAGAGTCAGTTGCAAAGCACTGGTTTGTTAAATGTTGTGGCTAAGTTGCTTAGCTTTGTGCTGCTTATAGTAACTTCTGGAAGCTGTTCCCTCATTAACTCAGACTGTTGTTAATAAAGGAAACAGGGCCCAGCATTTATATGCTAGGAATTATTTCTGGGAGGTATAACTCATTGGCAATTGCACCCTGATTTTGGAAAGATTTCTCCATATAAAAATCCATACATGTCATGCCCACTTACATGTGTGGGCATTATTTTAAAGAGCAGTGCTCTCTCTATATCGTGCTCAGATTTACAGCCTGCTTTAGAGGGTGCAGGATGCTGGTCATAGTCAGGTAGCGTTGGCAGCCATCTCAAAATCTCCTCAAAGGATCCAGAGGTTGTTACTGCATGAATCATTCAGTGTTCCCCACACCTTCCTCATCTTCCTGCTGATTTTACTATCAGGGTTTCACAGCCATGAAGTTTCCACAGTCATGTCCATTTCCATACGACCAGCCACTAAGGTGTGAAATCCTAGTCCATGACACAGAACCAAAAAATGTTTCCTATAAAATATATGTAGGAAATAAAGGCCCTTCTCTTTTCAGTTCTTGAAAGCGCTTTTGGCAAAGATGCTGATGAAATGGAAGGTTATTTTTTTTTCTCCTAGAAAAAAGGCATGTTATTATAAATGTGCTCCTTTCTGGTGTACGTATTTTTCCTTCTCACTTCTGAAGATTCCAGTAGGTGATAAAGATAAAGAAAGGGAGTGAAAACAATTTGACATTCAGTTAAATAAAACCTGTATTGAATTGAAAAGTGAATTCTTAAGAGTGTCAGAGTTTTTGTTCTGTCAGTGAGACAGATATGGCTTTGAATATAGACTGTTCACAAGTAGCAGCTATGATTTCATACAACATGTCTAAATTTAAAGGTTTCTTTTTATTTCAAGTTCGCATACGTGGACCTTCTGCAGGGCATTTTCAAAATCAGATGAATTCTGATACTGGCAGGTGGAAGATAAAAAGGAAACTGTTTCCTGGTGTTTTCTATCTAAAGTCTGATAAATTGACTAGTAGAATGGAACCAATCAGTTCTTCTTTGAGTCCGTGTCCAAGACGTGCACGAGCGCATGAACACGTACAGGCAGGCCTGTGGTTTTTGCCTCACAGTTACATATGGATCAGCCACAGCCGCTTGGGAGCGGAGCTGCAGAGCTGTTTTGCTGGTGCCACTTCAGAAAGGAAGGAGAGGGCTTGTTTTACAAGGCATTTCTGCACAGTCAGCTTCATTTAAGAAGACTCCAAAGGATGTGAAAAATAAGGTAGCTGTGGGCTGGCAGGATGGTTTTCACCATCCCTCTCCTTCAGGCAGTGCCTGATTTCTTGAAAGCCGTTTTTCAGTCCTTCACAGCGCTCTGAACTAAAGCCTGAGTATGTGACAGGGTGGGTACATTTTGTCCTCGGCACGCAGAACTCCTGATGGAAAACCCCGCTAAGTTATGTGTTTCTCTCCTACTGCTCTTGTCAGGCTTGTGCCATTTCAGAGAATGACTGCCCCCAGCAGTAAGCTGTCCCTTGCCACTTGCATTAGAAACTATTCCTTTGGTGAAATGCAGTCTGATTCCGACAATACAGATTTTGGAGCTGGTGTCTTAAGCAATTTAAGAGCCACTTTCTTAACAGTAAGAGAAAAATTAGACTAGGGCTGCTGGAAGCACTGCTGTGCAGTAATAACAGTATTCTCTCAGGGCAAATGTGAATGAGTGGAGAAAGAACAGAGGGCATACCAGCTTCTAAGGCTGCAAAGGCAGAGGAGCCCCAAATCCTTCATAAATGTTCCTAAGATAAATATTGTTTTTCTTGTTTGTTTGGTTTGGGTTTTATTTTTATTATTTCCTAATGGGTTGATTCTCCTAAAGGAAAAAAAAAAAGCTGTTAAGGCAGTTTGGTTAATGAGGTTAAGCTTGATTAACAGGGGACTCAGAGTATTCCTTTGTGCACACCAGTAACTATGACTTTACTTGTGCTTTTACATGCCTCTACTGCCTCTAGTTTTGTATCAGGAAATATTTGTTTTTCTGGGTTTTTTTCTTTCCCTCCTTTTTTTTTTTTTTTTTTTTTAACCCTGTGTTGTATCACAGATTTTAAGGTCTCCAGTCATTGTGCTGTGGATCTGTCTTGAATTCCATGAAATGTTTCCTATCAAACTAGGATACCATATGCCCATGTTGGCCTAAAATTCACAATGCATCATGTACCAGAAATAGAAGCTGGTAAAGATTCTTCAGAGATTGTGTTCACTTGTTCCAGAGACCTGGTTTGTTTATGGAAGGGATGCTTGCAGTACATAAACACTATTTAAGGAGAAATGTCTCTAAAATGTAGAGCAGTTGTTCTCTTCTTCTCATCTTAATGGTATTTTTAAGGAAAGCTATATAACACCTTGTGTTGACTCTCATTTACAAGTAGGCAGTAGGATCTTGATAGGAAAGAGCAAACAGTGAAATATTTTTGTAAAAACTACATTATTACCATACTTTACCAATTCTGAAATTATTTACAGAGGGATTTGAAAGTAGGTTTCTCCATTTTTAATACTATGCAGTTTGCAATCTGTAAAATTTTGTCTGGTGTATTCTAATTAATACTTTTATAGCCTTGAAATTTAAAATACTTTCTGTTGCAATGCAAATGAATAGCAATTAAGGCTAAAATGGATAGAAATGAATAGAACAGAAGAGTGACAAGCAATCTACAGTCTCTCACTGAAGAAGCTTCACAGAATAGTTTAGGCTGGGAGAGGCAGCTCTGGAGGTCATCTAATCCAACTCCACTGCCCAGAGGAAGATCAGCCAGCACATGGTGCTAAGCTCTGTGTCCTGTCAGTTTGGAGTTTCTCCAAGGACAGACACTCCACAGTCTCTCAGGGCAACCTGCTCTTGTGTTTAACAACCATCACAGTAACAAAGATTTTCCATTATGTTCACATGAAATTTCCTGTATTTCAGTTTATGCCCTTGCCTCTTGTCCACTCAGGGAGCACCAATGAGAAGAGCATGGCTCTGTCTTTTCCTTCCCCCATCAGGTACATACTGAAAAGATCCCCCTGAACCTTCTCCTTTAGCTTGCACAATCCCAGCTCTCCTTGTATGATAGAAGACTGTGTCCCTTAATCATCTTTGTGGCACTTGACTGGACTGTCTCTGATACATCCAGGTATTTCTTGTACTGGAGAGCCCAGAACTGGACAATGCTCACCAGGGCTGAGCAGAATGAAGGATCATCCCCCTTGACCTGTTGGCAGTACCTGCAACCTGGGAGGCTCTAGGCAATTTGAGATGGGTTAACTTTTAAAAAATACAAATACAGAGGTGGTATTTGGGGATTTTTTTCCTCCTCTTTATCAGGAGTTACTGCCTTAGGTTGGGAGGTGTTGGAGTTGATCACAGCTCTAGTCCATTCTTCCTAAAGCTGTCAGAAAGGAAGCCATCAAGTGTTTTTGCTGAAACTGTGATTGCAGGATGGAATATGATGATTATATTAGAACCAGCTATTTAGACACAGACTCTGGCATATTGTCTTTTTATCTAGAAGTGTTTGGAATGGATTGGATTAGATGAAAATGTCCATTATAAAAAGGCCACTAATTTTCAATATTTACCACACCGTGGTGTCTGGGATACCACAGTTTCTCCCTAAGCTCACAATAGGAAATAACTATGGTAATTGTGTGGTGTGGGTTGGCAAATGTTGATTTTTCTGAATGGAAATCGTTCTAGCAACAGCACGTAACAATATCTGCAATAAGACTGCAGTCCTAAGTGTACTGAAAATAAAAGGTGGCCATAGTCTGCTTTGTATCCTACACTAGGAGCAGCTTTCTCACAAGGCCTGCATGAAACTCAAATTGTGGTTATTACAGTTCCTGAACAAGTATAAGTATGTGAGCTATAGCTGCCCATATGAAACATTTTCTTGTTACATTTTTTTCTTTAAATAAAATTAATGGTCCTAAGGGGAATTTTTGTAGAGTACAAGTAACAGGTAAATTTTACCTCACTGATTCTCACCAAGGAGTAGACACCTAATTGACATTTCCTCTCTGAGTCTTGAAGACTTCTAGGAAAACTTCAGATCCTAATTTTGTAACTTTGAATTAAAAGTTATTCTTATGGTGTATTTTCCAGATTTGGGGTGCAAATTTGGAAGGATGTATGTGATCAAAAGTCAGTGGGACTGAGGCTTCTAAGACTCTTAATGGCTTTTGAAATTTTTACCCCTGAGGAGCCTTTCCCCTGCTGATTTTGGCAGCCCTCAGCCAAAATCTACAAATGAGAGTTCCTCTTCTCAGATGCTGGCTTTCTGAGCTATTTTCTGTATAAATAGAGATCACGTGGGCTTTAATAAGGTCAGGGAATGTTTTTTAAATGTCTGTGATTTTTTTTTTCCCTCAAAACTTAATTTTGCCCATCTGATTTCTGTGGAAGTGGGAACAGATGCCAGAAGCTGAGAACTCCAGCAGCTCTGTGCTCACGCTTGCAGCAGAGCACTTGCGGGATTGGGACCCTCAATTACTATCACATGTAGAGTTACATACTGGCTCGTAGCTGAGATCTGCAAAAGCAGTCTGCTGCTTCTGCCATGTCAAAGCCGGGCTGTTTAAGGAAATACGGACGGAGCTTTGCTCCAGTTTTGTCTGTTCATTTAGTGAGTAAGATTACTTCATGAAAGCAGGGGTACATGGAGTGCCTTCTTGAGCATAAATCCTCTGGTACTGACGCCTAAATTTAAGCACCTAATTCTGCGCTTAGGCACCATCGTAAGTGACTCTTTATCTCAGAAAGTCAGTTAGTTTATAGCAAAGTCTGACTGTTGATTTAGATTCCCCATTTGAGACAGCAAAGGTTGGGTAATTTTGCTTTGTGCCAAGTAAAAGAGTCAGAGGCATTTCCAGTTTTCTCGATGTCACTTTCAGCATGCTTGGTTCTGAGGACACTACTTTTAGCCAGTTGCTGATCAGAAGAGTAGTTTAATTTTGTACTTTTTATACCATTTTATGTTGTTTCTAATTTGAAACTAAAATGCAAGAGACTCATTGACTTGGTTTTGTTTTCTAAGAAAAGCTGAATTTGTTTGGAAGCACATGGTGTTTGGGAAGGAGCGGTGGTCTCTCTGTGCGAGCACTGAGGTTTCAAGCAGCCGTTCAGCATCAGAGCT
Source organism: Nicator chloris (assembly GCA_013400495.1). Classification (NCBI taxonomy): domain Eukaryota; kingdom Metazoa; phylum Chordata; class Aves; order Passeriformes; family Pycnonotidae; genus Nicator; species Nicator chloris. Next base: position 64,084 of record WAAE01002740.1, read on the forward strand.
GCTGCATGAATCTGTTGCTGCAAAGTGGAAGCAGAGAAAGGTTATGGGGCCAGGATCGCAGTCCCCAAACCAGGCTCCCTCTGTCCTGCTTATGCACACTAATATGTCTACTTAACCATTTTTTGCAGATAATATTATTATTATTTCTAAATTAGACTTCTTTTTAAATCTTATTTTTGAATGCTTCACACAAATACTGTTTTAAAATTGCCTGAGTGGTCAAGCTGATTTAGAAAAGCGTGAAGGTGTTTATCCAGCAACTTAGGAATTTTTACAGCAGTACTTAAAAAGGATTGATAAAACCTGTTGCAAGACTAACTCCATAATTCCGGTGAAGATGCTGAGAGATGCTGCTGGCAGCTTTTCACTGTGTTGGATAAACTGTGAAAAGATAACAAGACTCAAATTTAGGCAGACTTTAGTTTAAAGAGTCATGAACGCACCTCGACAAAGATAATGCGTTACCTCGAGCCGAGGTACAGAAGGAAAAGAGAAAAATGGTGCCTACATGGAGGGGAAACAAAGACAATCAGGGCTTTCTTCTTGAGCAGCTGCAGCCAGTTCCACTAATGGAAGTGCAAGAGCAGAAACTGGCAGCACAAGGTATGTGTTCGTTTTTACAGATGGCAATGCAGACAAGTTGGTAATTGAGAAGGAAGTGGTGTACGTGAGCTGTGTGACGGGGGACAGCCCATTACAGTACTTTCCTGTGTAATTGACTCGGTGAATTATTGGAGGCAGAATTTCTATTCCTCTTGAATAGGTTTCAGTTGCTGCAAAGTGACATCATTCTTGTGCGGGAAATGCAGGTCTCCAGGTTGCTTTTTGCTGTTTGCTATTGGTCTTAATAAAACCTTAAAAACAAATTTTTGGGTTGCCTCTGTGGAAGTCTTTTTCTTATATACTGCTGATACTCAGCGGCAAAATACACCAGAAGTGAGCCTATACCATAGTGTGCTGGCTGCTTTGAGGCACTGGAAGAGATTTAATGGCGGTCACCTTGTGCAAATTGAAGGCTAGGACCATAAAAATACATTACATCCAGTAAAAGACAGTTGAAGGCAACTGCTTGATAAAAAATCATATTTTGTGTAAAATGATTAAATAAATTTTTAGCTCTTTGTAAACCAGACTAACATATAGCTAATCAAAAAATATTCCTTGTTGTTCATTATAAATGCCTCATATCATAAATAAGTGGTATAAATTTATAAATAATACACATTAAAAAAATATGTGTATTTATTTAGTCTTTGTGTGTGTATTTGGCCTGTCAGAAGATCACATACATTTTTAACACACTGTGGTTAAAAATTAACTGCCACTAACTGTGACAAGAAAATCTTACCAGCAGAAAAAGTTTTAGTATTTCATATTTCTGCCATTGCAGATCTTAAGGGGGAAACTATGAAATTGCCTTCCATAACTGTTTGGATTGACAAGGAAACATGATTTGAGCTACCTAATTTTCACTGACAAATGCTCAAGTGAATGAAAAATTAGTAAGTCATTGTAAAATGTATTATGATTATTTAAGTGATCGTATAGTTGCATATGGCTATTAACAGAAGATGAAAGCTATGGTAAATTCCTGCTTTGGAACTCAGGCTCTGGCTCAAGGTGGTGTCCACAGCCAGGTCTCTTCCTGCACAGTGGCAAGGGTCAGGTCAGCTGTAACTGACTTGAGGGAGGACGTAAAGCTGGGGAGATGACGGCAGTGAAGAGTTCCACCAAGTGATTTACTGGCTTCTTTTCATAGCTGTGTTTTTCTTAATGTAGGAATTTATTTTGATCAGTCACTGTTTCACTTTGATACAAATCATCCTAAACTAGTATCTTACTTAACCATTCTTGCTCAATACAACACCAAAAGACTGTAGTTTGCTGCCTGGTTTTTGGGGTGGAGTTGGGGGGTTTTTTTGAGTAGTGAATGCCACTGTCTCTAAGGTAGCTTTACAAAATACAGCTTCAAATGCTGGGGCAAAATCTACGCATCTTCATTTTTGTTGCTGTTAAAAAAATAATTGCAGTTTACATGCACATTAAAATATTTACTCTCCCTAAGGGATCAGGATTCGGAAAGGCTGCGCTAGCAGTAATGTTTAATTTGCTGTCTGGGTTTTTTCTCTCTCTAAAACCCCCCTGATTCCTCTCATTAAAAGTTTATGATACAGCATATATCATAAAAAGATGCTGTCACAATAGAGCATTAAAAATTCCACTAAACTTTCTATATGAATTAAGTGTGTAATTTTGACTTTCCTTTTTGGCATTTTTACTTTCTTTTTACCTTGTCTTTCCTAATGTCTTTCTTATGTGTCTTTTAAATACAGCTGTTTAATGCAATTCTTCTTGAAAATGTCTCAGATAAAGAGTTCGGATTTGGCACACTAAATTGACTTAGAGGCATCTGTTAGCTCATACTTAAGGTTGAAAACAACTTCTACTTTAATGCTCCGCTTTTTGTGTTTCAGTTTTTCAATTCTGGGAAAAAATTTGCTGTGTCTGATGTATTCCTAAAAGCTGTTGAGGTTATAAAGAGAAGAAAACCTCAATGAGTTTCTTTTGAATTTAGATGGTTACAGCAAAGGCAACTAAATTTTTAAAATGTGTAACTTCACAGAAACATAGTTGTGTCTGTTTTCACAGTAGAGAGAGAAAGCAGTTTTGATTAAAAACATCCAGAAAGGTCTGAGTGCCTTTGCAACTGAAAGAAACGAGGTCTTAAAGATGCCTTTCCCATCTTAAATAGAAGAAAGTAGTGCTTACTCCAGCATCCAGATGCTGTATTGCTGCCCAGGTTTTAAACTTTAACTAATCTAAACCTCAGCAAAACAAGATAATCACATACCTGCTTATATAAGGAGAACAAAGGAGAATGACATAGCAGGTGTGGAACAAGAAACACTTTCATACTGACGGCAGTGCAAACGTAGCAAAGATCGATGCAATCATGAGTGCATTATGCTGTTTTTCTGTACTGTGTGGTAGCAGCCCAATGATTAAAGGGATGAGACCTGCTGCTTGCAGTTGTTGCTCTCCACAGCAAGTCACCTGGCTCATAATGAACATGTGTGCAGGTTTCCTGGAGCTCTCCTTTTGGACCTCTCGTGTTGTCGGAGAGCATCCAGAGCCACTGTTTTGCCTTTTTTTGAGTGAGGCATATATGGTTGTGTTCCCCGACTTCATCGTTGGAAATAGGTCAGGCACATGCTTATTCTTGGGCAACACTTATGGTTTCACTGCACCTCATGTTCTGGAGCCATGATTACAGAGTGCTCTGTTTCCAGCACGTTAGGGAGGCCAGAGATGGTAAAAAATCCACTCAGTCCTCATCATATTGTCGGTTTTTGTTGGGGAAGTGAGAGTAATCAGCAATAAGACAAGTTTTGTTGTGTCCGAAACCAAGAGGGTGATGTAAGAAAAATGCTTGGCTGCTGTTTGTGGAGCCTATTTGAGTTTCTAAAGGCATCTTCTGGCAGAAATTTTGAAAACAGGATGTGTTTGGCACTAGCAGAATGTCAGGCACCATTGCCTAGTCTAGCTAGCTAAAAAGTCACAGTTCCTGAGCAGTGTTTTTGGCTGTGCTCTTACAGGATATATTTTGCTTCATGAAGTTCCACTGGAAAAAAAACCCTGAAAGTTCAGTACATTATGAATACTTTTTGTATAATGTGGAGCATAAGTATTCTTCTACATGGCTACAAAATTTGGAATCATGTGAACTGTAGAGTCAATCCTTTAAAATAGAAAGCAGTTTTATGAAGAAGGGTCTGAGCCTGGCAAGACACCTGAGTGAATCACTTGTTATCGTATTCTCTGCTGGTTTATTGCTTAGCAGAAAGGACTACTAATAATTGCCTTGTTACAATGAAGTATTGGTAACTAGTGAAAATCATCTAAGGAGTTAAAAAAAAATCAGGCATTTGCGCTTGATGCTGTATATACCAAGTTTCAGAATTGTTCAATTTGAAATGGTCAAGATATGAAACCATAAAAAATGTGAGTAAATACTCTGCATATCAAGGGTTGTTATGCAATTACATGCTTTCATCATGGTTCTTACTGAGGGAAAACAGTAGAGAGGTCTGCAAGACGTATTCAGTGAATAATTACAAACTTTCATAACTTAGCTACATAAAAATAATAATCCACTTGTTCCTTTGCTACTACTAAAATACTAAAATGTGTGCATACTTTTTTTTCCCCAGAGGAAAGCCACTCTGACTGTAGATTTGTTAGAAAGTTATATGAAAAGTTGAAATCTCCTCTTCCCCCACCCCCCAGTTTGGCCAATCTCCAAATTATAAACAGCTGAACTGATTTAAATAAAGTTTTCAGTACCAAGAAAGAAAAAAAAAAAAGTTACATCTGGGCTGACAAAAACATATGCCAAGTTTCAGCCTAATGTGATTTGAGACAACTGTGATATTAAACGCCCAGGCCTCGGAACTGGAATGGAAATAGAGACAGGCTCTTCTGTGCTCTGGCCCCTTCAGGATTTGGGGTTGTAATGTAGTGGCTGTAAGGCTCCAGATGATTAAAGTTTGACTTAGTAGATACATATTTTAGTTATTTAGACCCTTTGGGCTTATTCTTCCAAGGATATAGATGGCATTTTCATTGATAATTCCAGCTGGTGCTAGTGGCATTGATCACAGACTGAAACCTTTTTGTCTGTGTCTCAGACTCTCTCGCAACTAGTGATGTTGACCTACCTTTACTATGCTGATTTAAGAAGTTAACTGTGGTAAGATCACATTAGAAGGAGAGCAAAAGTTCTCTAACATATTTCTGGAGAATGCTGGTGGTGGTGCTTAGCAGAGCACTTGAGCTCATGGCTGGGTTTTATGGGGGCCGTGGCCAATAGCTGCTGCACAGGCTTTGCTGGATTTGAGCTCAAGTGCCTGTTTCTTTGCAAGGCAACCCAGAAGAGCAGAAATATTTGCCAATATTATTGACTAGTTCAAGTGATGAGTATGCAAAGCCAAACAGACCCATGCAGAAGTACCGTCTCTAACAGTAGAATTGCTAATTAACATTTAGCAACAAAAAATTTTAAATCATTTATGCTGACCAGTAACTTAGAAAACTTGGTATATGGGAAGTCAAGGCCTAGGTTTTTGTTGTTTTCCTTTTTCAGAAACTGTATATGTTTAAGATAATAGGATTACTACATTGTAGGTTTTGAAAAAGCCCTCCATTTTTTTCTTTCAGATATCAAAATTTCTGAGGTATATTTTGACAAGCAGGTCCATTCTGTGGTTAGTAGCATGTGAGAGCCAAGAATCTTTAGTCCAATTCTGCCGTAGTCCTGTTTTCTGGCAGGAAATCTATTCTAAGGTTGTGTGTCCCCACTATAAATAGCTATTTCATAACCAAAATGCTTAACAAAGTAGCAGCATTTAAGTTTTTCCAGAGGTGTTTTAATTCTTTACTTATTAGTATATGTAAGCTATGTTGAAACACTTTGGTACTGAAATAATCAATGTTGATTATCCTGTAAGGTCCTTAAATAATAGAGAAATAAGAGAAGGTGAAGAAAGATAAGGTGCAACACTTAGAACAGCACAAAAGATGAATATTCATACTTTGCATTAAATTTAGGGAAGGATGTTTAGCTGGACTGCTTGAAGTTTTAAACAGATAAATATTTGTAAGTAGTGAATAAGCAGAGGTATAGAATTTCAGTACATACAGCTGCTACTGTGTATTTTGCATATGACTATGCTGTCAGCTGTAGTCACTGTATGATTTCACTGCAACTAATGTCCAGTTGTAATCAGATCTTTCTTTAGAAAAGAGTGAAAAAATGAGTTGCTTTTGCCAATGTTTTATAGATATACTAGCTGCATTGCATTTAATGAAGATTTCTGTGTAACTTTACCTTCTGTCCCCCTTCAGGTGTGTAGAAATGCAGCATACAAACTAGACTGCGCTCTCTATGTTTTAATAGCCTTTCATGACTTTGTAGAGGGTATTTCCCAAGCTCAGGGAACACAAACAGAAAGAAAACAGTGGAAAGACTGACTCAGATTAAGACTCCACTTGGTTAATACATCACATCAAGAAACTGTAGGCCAGCAGACAAGAAGTAGGAATGAAAAGGAACAGTTCTGCAGTTGCAGCTGAATTCTGGCCATATACAATCATTTCCGCTTGGAAACGTCTCACCCTCCAAGTGGACCAAACTGGGATTAGTCTAGTGAAGTTTTTATTGTGCTCTTATGGAAAATATTTCAGCAGCCAGGTGAATCTGGTCGAGGATCTCCAGCCACAAAAAGAATTGGGACCTTCAGTGTACTTGTAGATGAGTGCACCTTTCCAGAGCAAGCTGCATCTTACATGCACAACTAGTTAGATGTTTGCTGAAGGACATCAACTACCATTTAGTTCTCCCCTTAGCTACATTGAGAAAAATGTCATATACTACTGCATCTGATTTAAGAGACAAGGTAGGGGATGATGTAAGGGGGTGAGAGAGATTATCTTGATGACAATCTTGATTTTATTGTATCACTTTAAAGTAGCACAACCTGCTCTACAAATGAAATTGTGTTCTTGGTTTAAAAGGGCAATTGTTAGCCTGACTTTGTGCTCACTAAAAACATTTCCCCAATCTTGTTAAATTATTGCACTCATTTCAGATTTTTATGGCTGTGCAGCTTACCAGCCCTCATTTCTTTACGTTTCGTTCATTTTCCTTGTATTGATGATTAATGGAGGATGTCGAATGTTAGAGTGAGCAGGCATCAGCAAATGCAAGATCATAATTAGTTTAGCTGACGAGGGCCTCTGATAGCACTTGCATCTGGATGGAAAAATTACCCTATAGGGAACTGGCTGCTCACCAGGTCTTTTTAGTGATACATTGTGAAACACCCGATGAATCAAATGCCCTTTCAATGCCAAGAAAGTGTTCCAGTCTTGAAGCCAAAATTATGTCTGCAGAAAGCTTTCCATTTGAAATGTATCAGAGTACAATTATAACCATTGTATTTTTTTGGCATGAGCACCAGTCTTCTACAGTATGAACTAAAGTTAAATAAATTACTTAAATTTTATGAAACCCAGAAATTTTTACTTATAGTGTTAGTAATTTTTAATTTATAATAAAATTAGTTTTCACCCAGACTGTTTTCCCTGTACTCACTCATCTTAGATGCTGAAGGTTTCTTACTGATATTTTTTTCCCTGAGTTAAAATTTTTTCCCTGAGTTTGAACAGAGTTAAAATTAAGATTTTCTTCTCAGCAAAAGAATTCCATTTCCTACTTGTTACTATTTGGGCCCACAAACACAGCCTGACTTTTGTTTAAATGAGGAGTTTAATGAAATCATTACTCCATAGAAAAAATTTAATGAGCAATACTCTTAAAGTTGCCGACTTTTAAATATTCCTGGATCATTATGAAAGCTGATGAATGCACAGCTCAGTCTGGTTAAAATCAATTTGTATTTAGGGAAGCTGTATGGTGCCCTTCTTCGCCTGACTAAAGATAAAATAAATAAATCTATCTGTTGATGAGACAGTGTTTTCTGGGGTTTCAAATGAAGTTTGGAAGAGGTCTCATTAAAGAATACTCTACTTTTGTTTGTTCATAGTGGGCTGCAGGTATATATGGTAGCTTATACTGATTTCAGAAATAAATGGAGAAGACTGGAACTGAATATCATGTATTCAATATAATCTCTGTTAAAGGAATTAGTATGACACAGGTACAAACTGTAATTAATTGAACTGGTGGTGTTTCAGAATTCTTGTTGCCAATCACACTTTTAAATAAAGCTAGCTAAAAAGAAATCATCTGTTATGAGAGAGTTTACAATGTTCTGTCAGCTTCCAGGGTTTTTTTTCAGAATTTCCTATTTAGAACTATCATTAAATGCACAAAACCTGAAGTTCAAAAAGTTAAAGTTGTTATTCTGAAAAGGCTTTGGTGTTTCACACACCTCATCCATCACTCTGGGGTTAATTATAATGAAAATCAGTGGTGCCTATTAAGCACAATTGAACCTGACCTCATTATGGGCAGTGTGGTTTTATACTCTCATTGTTGCCAGTCTAGAGACAAAACTCCTGTGTTGATTTGTCCTAACTCCACAGCTCATGTGACTCACCTCTGACCTGTTTTTTTTCCCTTTTTCTTCCCTGTTTCAGAGACGTAGAGGCTCGGGTGTTTTCTGTGCCAATTGCCTGACCACAAAGACCTCTCTCTGGCGAAAGAACGCCAATGGTGGATATGTATGCAACGCGTGTGGCCTCTACCAGAAGCTTCACTCGGTAGGAAGAACTGACCGGTTTGTTCAGTAGGAAAAGGAGCTGCACAGCTAAGCTGGGCAGCTGTGGTCTTGTCTGCTCGTGTGATTAGTACCACTCCCTGGCCTGCAGTTAATTTCCTAACAGGGGTTTGCAGAATGGTCACTTTGGGATCAGATGTGGTTCATTATGAAACATCCTGGGATACTGTGAGTAGATGTGTTTGACATCACCAGTGATGCATTTAATTATTTTGATACTAAATAATGGGAAAATTATTTCTTTTCTGGGAATTCCTTTTAAAGGCATATAATATGTTGTGATGAAAGCTCTCTAAATTTTAGAGTCCTCATAATAAAAACCAAAATTCTTGAAATTGGACATCACATCTATATTAAAATATCTCTTGAAACAATTTTTGTATACTTTGACATCTCTTACCTTCTTTATTCTTGATAGTAAATTTCCTGGAGATACAGGATGGTGGGGTTTTGTGCTCTTTTTTCTACAGTTCTTAAAGTCTGCTGGAAGATAAATAGCTTAACAAGGAAGCTATTCAATTGAAGGCACTCATCACTTGGTGAGGGGAAGAGTCACCATCCCTCAGGATCAGTCAGGGAATAAATAATAATCATGGTCTGTCTATATTGCTTTTCATCTTATTGACACTTGACTTGATCCTGAAAGATGTTGAATGCTCTGGTCCAGGTCCAGCAAAGCCATGCTAAAGTGTTTCCTTGGATCAGTGCCAAAATGCTTGGAATCTTTTAGGTTAAGACCCACTGGTTAAATATTATCCTTGCTGTCTTTAATAGGCTCACATAGGAGAGTCAGGTGACTAATTAATTAATTTTTACAACATTCTCTTGAAATTAAAAAGTGTTACTATTATTCAGAAATGGAAACCAAGGTAGTCTTTGGGAGTTTGCCAGGGCAGTGTACCAGTTCAGGCTTAGAGCCTAACTCAGATATAAATGTGGTGACTGAGTGTGTGCATTTTTTAAAACATTTCCCAGAAATTTAATTTGAGACGTAAGCTTCTCAGTGGTCTTGTCTACTGCCAATACAATAATCCTGTTTACGCAACATCCTGCCAAACTCGCCCAGTTAAGAAAAAAAAAAAATTACAATTTTCAAAAGCAGCATGACCATCACCAGTCTGAAGGGTTGGCTCTGTTTGCCATGTGTGTCATTCTGGGGTCACTCACTGTTTCTAAGGCCCAGAACAGCCCAGTCAGGCCAATAATATCTAAGAAGATGGACTAATGCATGGTCTCTGGCCAGCACCTGGGCTGGGTGTTACTCCAGGTATCATCTTCCTGGACACCTCTCAAAGTTGTAGATAAAATTTCTAATTTAAGGAAATCCATCAGTGGTGAACATCCACAAAGATTTTAAGAAGGACAGTTGATCTTTTTAATTTGACATTTTAGTCTGGTAAAACTTCCATTTGCAGACTCCATTTTCCCTTTTTTAAGTATATTTTGCACAGCTGTAGTGTTGGATCTTACCATAATTTTCAGCATAACATTTTGAATAGATAAGCTACAAGAATCAGTTTTGAATTCAAGCACAACTTGGATCATCCCTGTGAACCAGTAGGAATGAACTAGTGCACTTCAGCAACATTTATTAGAAATACAATGTCAAAATTTATTTTATGCATCTCAAAAGAAAGAAGCTGGCACTATCTCTAAGCTCCACCACTTATATCATAGCAACAAGCTACCATTCAGTGGACATTTGACATTAAATCTTCAACTGAACTTTGACCAAACAAATGAAAAGAATTTAATTAAGCCTTACTCTGCTGTGGTATGATAGCAACTCCTTTATAAATAGGAGTCTGAAATAATCCAACAAATCTCTCCTTTGGGACACCTTTTGAGACAGTCCCATGCAAAGGGATGCTCTTTAGACTGACACCAGAAAGATTAAAGTTTCTTTTATCTGTCTGCCTGTCTGTTGAGGAAAATTTTTTTTTTCCCTCAAGTAAGTAAGTACGTGTCATGTATGATTTTGAATTAAGGAGTCTAGGATGATGCAGTTATTAGGGAAATGTCCAAAACTATAAAAATTCAAGTGAATAGAATTCTGTTCTGTAAGACTCCAGTTCATCTAAATTATGCTACACTGCTGAGTAAAACTCACCTGTAGTAGTTTGCACATTTCTTAACTCCCTTTTGATTGGATTATTACTATCTAGTAATTATTGTTATCACTACCATCCTCATTAACTCAAGCCTAAGGTCCCTTTTTCACTTTCATTTAATAAGAAGAAAAATATGTGATCTATCAGATGTTACTATGTGATAGTGACTGACAAATGTTAATATGGTAGTGATTTCTGCTATAAGTTACATTTCTATGTCTATGATACCCTTGAATAATTTTTCAGTGTGTTTTCAAACATCTAAGTGGTAATGTACATTAAACTTGGCAAATTTTTCACATTTCTCTCCTTTAATGCAAACAACGTTAAGAAATGTGTAATTATAATCCAAGTGTCTATTATTATTAAAATAGTTCTAGTGAAAAAATGCATCTTACTGCAAACATATACACAATATTCACATTTGCTGTCTCCCCAGAGTCATGAATTTGACCATTTTTATTGTGGTGCTGTACCTCATTTTTAAATAGCTTGAACTTGGTCATGGAACACTACGTTTTGTTCCATGGTGATTCCTTGACAGCATCCTTGGACTAGTTCAGTGAAGAACTGCAGCATATTCTAGGATTAGTCTAGAGGAGGCTCCACTTTCCCATGGCATTTGAGAAATCTAATCACAATAATTTATTGAAGCATTTGTTGAATTTTTTGTTTTATTTTTTTTAAGTTGCTCATATTATTGGAGTGGGGAGATTGACAGTTGATACAGAGATGGCAGAAATATTTGTGGTCATCTTCAATATATTATGTCTAACATAATTAAGGATTTGACATAGGCCATTCTAAAAGTAAAGTTCTGATAACATTTTCACTATATTCTAAATTTAATGCCCCACTGAAAATCAAGAAGTGACTTTAAATTTTTCTATTTGACTTGGTTTTAACCAAATACAGGATATTTTTATCTGCACCTTACTACTATGAATAAGGAAAATAAGTAGATTTACACCACTAAGGAGTACATTTTAATAATCTAAAGGCTAGTTTAATCAGATGAGCACAGTCATTGGCAAGCTGAAGAATTTTAAAGTTGAACCTACAATAACTTTGAATAGCTGGAGCCTCAAGTAAGTGTGTGAGGGTCCCTAATCTCATGTAGGAAAATATTTCTTTCAACTACTTCCATAATCAGACTTCCTACCTGTAGCATGAAGAGTAAGACTAAAAGTATTTCAAAATATTGGAGAGTTATCTGGAAGCCATATAAAAATGGTCTGAAGTGTTTAACATCTCATAAGAGCAACAACAACATTGTAAGATCTCACACATCTGAGTTACAATTGTCATAAAAAGGCAAGGAAATTATACAGACCTTATAATGAAAAGTATATGCCTATGCATATTAATTGGCTATTCTTTGTACAAACTATAATCTTTATCTGAATCGAATTTATATAGAAAATATTGGGTTTTTAACACAATTTTGTCTCAGGTTTGATCTGTGTGAGGAGGCTGGTTCAGGTGCTGTTTTTCTGCCAAGTTTAAATTTCTCTTATTAAAAATCTAAATCAAAGTGTGTGTATATACTTCTGATTCAGCATTTCAATAGAAATTAAAATCTTAAAAAATAGCTGCACTGTCTAAAATGTAGAGTAAGCCAACTGCAGGAAAATAAATAAGTGAAAGGAGAGGAATATGGCAACTCAAGAGAGAGACTAAATCTCTACAAATAATAGAATGGGTGCTTTTCCAGCTCTGGATGTTTTCATATTAGCTTGAAGTTATGAATATATTAAAAATTTAGTTACATTCAAGTTACAGGTTGCTTTAGATATTGACTGTAAGCCAAAATTAAATCTGCTTTTTAAAACAGTGTTAAAATTTTAAAATAAACATATAAGTGGAATACTGGGGTGTGGGGCACTTTTCTGGCCTCCACCCAAAACAGGATTATGCGCTTTGGGAATACAGATGTCAGCTGCCAATACACCAAACTGAATGACTTTTGGGTAGTTTTTGTTGCTCTACCATCTGCCCAGTAGAGTAACATACTGATGGTGCAGCACCATTTTTCATTCAGATACTATTGCTTTTCTCTTGAGGAGCCTTTAAAGGAAGCCTAACTGCTGTCCTTCCTTGTACCATCCTTTTGTTCTCCACACAAAGGTATTTTCACTTCTTCTCTAAGAAGAAGATCCTTTTTGCCCTGCCTTCAGGGGATGCCTTCTCTCCCTCATGACTTGGTAACACATCAGTAACACTTAAAAAGTGATGCAGTTGGGGTGAAGGAGGGGGAGTTGATACCAAAGTAGAGGTGACCTTTTGGAGCACATTTTTCTCGGGCTTTCTTATCCCACTCAGCACACAGCGGACCTGCAGCCCTTTTGCTATGTGCCAGCAATGGTGGTCAGCAAGCCCTGTGTGTGCTTGTGTTTTCTGTCCGTGTCAGAGCAGGGTGAGTATGAAGGTAAGTTCATTGCTCACTTCTTGTCCCAGGGGGACATGTGCAAACCCTGCCCCAGAGCAGCTCTGGTGGCACAGTGCATAGAACAGCACAAGTGCATGGGGCCTTGCATCTCCCACCTCACCCCAGCTCTCAGCACCCACTTTCAACAAGCCTTCCCCAGACATTTTTAGGAGTAAGAGGTAATAAATGGTCTGACAGGTTGGATACATCATGCCTTTTTAAGTAAATAGGTACAGGATGTCTAAGACAGTCGACTCAGGTTGATAAAACAAGCCACTTTATAGTTTACGTTCATCATGAGGGGCCATGAACCAGCATTTGGATTGAAATTTGGTCATTCCTGTAACACTGTTGTAATACGGCTCTTCACAAAAGAAAAGATAACTTTATATGAGCATGGTCTCACAAATTTGTTTAATGTGTCTTTCTTTTTTCCTTTTGTTCATTCTCTATGTGTTCCATGCAGACTCCCAGGCCTTTAAACATCATTAAACAGAACAATGGTGAACAGATCATTAGAAGACGAACAAGAAAGCGCCTTAACCCGGAGGCACTTCAGGCTGAGCAGCTAAACAAACAGCAGAGGGGTAGCAGTGAGGAGCAAGTCAATGGAAGCCCCTTAGAGAGGAGGTCAGAGGATCATTTACCTGAAGGTCATCAGAGAGAAATTCAGCTTCCCAGCCTCAGTAAATACGAGGCCCCAGGTTCATTGACTAAAAGCCATTCTGCTCAGCAGCCAATATTGGTCAGCCAAACTCTGGATATTCACAAAAGGATGCAACCTTTGCACATTCAGATAAAAAGTCCTCAGGAAAGTACTGGAGACCCAGGAAACAGTTCATCGATATCAGAAGGGAAAGGAAGCTCAGAGAGAGGCAGCCCGATAGAAAAATACATGAGACCTGTGAAACACCCAAACTATTCTCCACCTGGAAGCCCTATTGAAAAATACCAGTACCCACTTTTTGGACTTCCATTTGTACACAATGACTTTCAGAGTGAAGCTGACTGGCTGAGATTCTGGAGTAAATATAAGCTGTCTGTTCCTGGGAATCCACCCTACTTGAGTCATGTGCCTGGCCTACCAAATCCTTGCCAAAACTATGTGCCTTATCCCACCTTTAATCTGCCTCCTCATTTTTCAGCTGTTGGATCAGACAATGACATTCCTCTAGATTTGGCGATAAAGCATTCCAGACCTGGGCCAACTGCAAATGGTGCCTCCAAGGAAAAGAGTAAGGCACCACCAAATGTAAAAAATGAAGGTCCCTTGAATGTAGTAAAAACAGAGAAAGTTGATAGAAGTACTCAAGATGAACTTTCTACCAAGTGTGTGCACTGTGGCATTGTCTTTCTGGATGAAGTGATGTATGCATTGCATATGAGTTGCCATGGTGACAGTGGACCTTTCCAGTGCAGCATTTGCCAGCATCTTTGCACGGACAAGTATGACTTCACAACTCACATCCAGAGGGGCCTACACAGGAACAATGCACAAGCTGAAAAGAATGGAAAACCTAAAGAGTAAACCTTAGCACTTAGCACAATTAAACAGAAATAGGTTTCCTTGATGGGAATTCAATAGCTTGTAATGTCTTGTGAAGACCTATAAAGCACTTCATATAGAGAGCATGCCTTATCCAATATTAAATCCCTTANCCTTTGGCCCAACAGTCCAAAATACTGCTCTGTGCAGTAGTTATTCCTTTTTCTTCTTTATTTTTTCCTTTTTCTTTTCTTTTTTTCTTTTTCTTTTTTTCATTTTAAATGAGAGGGTTACCAAGAAAAAAGAACAGTTGGATGGTGGCCAGAAGGGCAGGAAGATAATTCAGTGGGACATGGCCCACCAAAGCTAGCCAGAATGCAGTGAATCATGCTGAATAACCTTGAGAAAATTTTACTGGACAATTAATACCTTTGCTGTTGTGTAAGAGACATAACTTGCAAGAGTGCAAAGATGTGTATATGTATATACTGCTGCAGGGGTATAGTGAACATATGCACATTGTATATAAGAAGTAGACATGTTAACTATACAGATGTTAAAAGGTCATTTTCTTTAATTTGGGCAAATTTCTGTCCTACAACATGCCTTAGGATCACATTGTCCTCAGAGTTTTGGCAGCAGTGTCATCTGTGTGTTTCTCAGACTCAGCTGATTTTTAGCTACCATTTTATCACTACATTCTTTCTGGCACGCTTTAGTCTAGGAAAACCATTTTGTGCAAGTGAATTCTCTAATACAGAAGCCACAGTCCAGGTTTAATTTGCATAGAATAAGGTAACCTGCTGTATTTTATTTTAATATATTTTTAATATATTACATTTCTAAACCTTAAAGTCTAAGGTTACTTCTCCACAGGCTTAACATTGCTATACATACCAGTCAATCCCTTCAGTAGACTTATACCAGCTTTTGCTAAGTAGCATTAAATGTCTTCATAGTACTTTTTAATACTTTAAGCTTTTTAAAAACTATCCATGAAGGGAAAGCTCCTCAGCATAACTGCTCAGGGAAATAGGGCTAAATAACTAAATATTAAATAATTGGTTAAAGGTGCTGTTAGACGAGCCTCCATGCTTGCTACAAGGGTGTACAAGAACTGACTTTAATCATTTTCATTATAGTGTCCCAACCAGTAGTTTATTATTTTGCCACAGGGATGTAGAAGATATTACAAGCTACTGGATGCACTGTCAGATTAACTTATTTCATTAAAGAAGTTGGGAGAACAAATAGAAAAAAAACCTTATTTTTCTAGTAAATATTAATGTATTACATTTCAAATAATGGTGCCTGACATATTGAATAATTATTTTCTACAGTGTACGTATGCAACAAAGATATTCCATCATGCATTAGAGTCAGTTCTGGCTCTGCCTCGCTGTTTACATTTGCAAATGTAGCAAACAAGGTAATGAAGCAACTATTTCTATTGCAGTAGGTATCTTTTTTTCTGTGTGTGTGCATTAAAGTTGTAAACGATAACATGAAATGAATGAAATTTGTTGATATTAATGGTATGAAAAACAAGAAGGAAATGAAAATATTTTTATGCCTACTTAGGAAAAAAGGGTAGCACTATTCATTCCAAGTACTTTTGTATTCTTAAGCTCTTAACTCACATTGTTATGCTTAAAATGATAAACATATATCCTCTTTTTATTGCTTTGTCTGTGTTTCAGAAGAAACATTTCAGAAATTATTTTGATAAGTGCTGTTTGACGATGCAGCACTGATATTTTATTGCATTCTGTAGTAGCATTGCACTCCATTTTTACAATATTACGCAGTTGCTTTTTTGTTTTGTTTGGGTTTGTTTCTTTTTCGCAGTGCAGGGTCTTAGTTCCTTATGGTTGGATGGCAGGTGTAGCTCAACTGGTTCATGAATGTTGCAGCGAATGAAGTTTAAAATGTCTTTCTGATATTATGTTGTCTTTTATTTCTCCATTCATGCATTTTATTTTTTAAAATGTTCTATAAAAATATCTCTGGACTCAAAGTCCTCTCTTGAGATTATATGTAAAGGGTCCTATTCTGATCTCACTTACATGCCGCCTTTCTCAGATTTTCATGTAATTGAACTAAAGCATCATAAAAAAAAAAAAAAGTTCTTGTATTTAACTTACCTGAGTCTCACCACTCTCCCTTCTACTATTTGGTGCACTTATTAAGATACTTAACCAGATAAACAGGGAGGTGGAAAATAAAAGGAGAGGTGATAGGAAATGTCTTATAGGGGTTGGCAAGAGGAAAACCAGGAGGGAACTGGCCTAAAGATTCAGCACTTTGATAGTCTTTTGAGAAATGATGTGCCTAAAGCAGCTGGCAACAAACGTCACCAAGCGTGAGAGGCACTTACACAGTTGATCACCAAAGGTCTCACTGACCTTGGCAGTATTTAGGTGTTATATTTTCACAGAGGTGAAACATTATTGCACAGTTTCTCTGATTTGTTAGGCACAGACAGGCTATTGTTCAGCATTAGGCTGCATTCCTTCCTGCTCCACCCATCACTTCTTTACTGGTGAGCAGCGTGTGGAACGTCCCGCTCAATCTGCTCTCGTTGAGTTCTGTAACCCTTCAGTAGTGTTCTAGGTTAGCAAAGGATGTTGGGCCACATTCTTCTTCTTCTATTTTTTAGATGAATCTCCAGCTTGATACCAGTGACGAAGTCTGGTTATGTTTTTACTATTGTTCTCCAATAATAAGTTCTGACTTGGTTTTTGTGGATTTATTTTTGTTGGGTATTTTCTGTTTCTTTTTTTTTTTTTTTCTGTGGGGACTGAAATAGATTGCCCTCGTTTCGTTATGTCAGGGTCCAGTGTGTGTCCTTTTCAGCTTTTCCAAGGAAGATGTTATACTCAGTAAGCAGTGGTTTTTATCGGCTTCAAAGGTAGCTGCCTGCCGATTTTCAGTAGATACTGGTTTGACTTCCTTCACTTAAGACCTACCAGTTCCTCTGGCTTCTTCACTGATAGAAGCTGCATCTTCATGGCAAAATATTTTAGAGGGACATGTGCATTGTTAGACTTGAGCACTACCCTGGACTTCATAACACTTCTTGCTAAACTCAGAAGCAGACGCAAATTAACAGGAAATACACATATCAGGGTTTGGGGATGAGGAGAAATGAAATCTTATGAGTGCAAAGAACAAGACAGAGTTTTGAATGTTACTATTGTACACCTAGATGGTGGAAATAAAATTTGAAAAAAAAGTTCATTGTTCTTGCCATGACATGTTGAGATGTTGTAAGATTTCTGCTTTTTAAGAAATGGGATTTTGCTGTAGCCTGTTCTCTTTGATTGGGATAGGGGGAGCACAGTTTTGTTTCTTAACAAAAGAGAGGTGACTCCATCCATCTTCCAGAACCCCTCACGATGGGTACTAATATAATGAAAAAAATCCCCTGACACTGGAAAAGAATAATCTTATTTAATAACTTTCAGATGGAAACCAATGTTAGCACACACAAGTAATTACTGCATCCACTGTGTTTCAATCAACTTACAGCACTAAGAATTGAACTTTCAAACAGTCAGTCTTTGTTCTCAATTTGTGGCTTCAAGGTGGTGAACTTCTCTTGCTAAAGGAATAGTAGTTTAAGATCTTAAAACATATCTCAGATTGGACAACCAAACAAGTAGATGTTTCAAAACTAGAGGATGTGTGGTCCCTGTCACTAGTCAGACTGTGGAACCAGCACAGTGTTTCCAGTAACTCTCTGTATAGATGGAGCCATCCCGTGACATCATCTGCAAACCAGATTGTCTCTAAGCTCTCACTTCATGGCTGCTGCCCCCTCAATGCTGCAGGAGATGAAGATGTTCCAGACCACAGTTTGTGTTCAGGTGCTAAACTTAAAGTACTTTACAAAAGGTACTTTGCACCTAATTGCCACCGTGCTGATGAAACTCCTCCCTTAATTTTTCATGGACTGTCCAGAAAGGGAGAAAGACGCTGGATGCACATATCTTGGTTTTGCCTAAAAAAGGCACTGTTGTCTATTGTGACAGCTTTAAAGAAAGAGAAAATTGAGACATCTCAAAAGTTGAGACACACTGTGAGCAATAGATTATTTTTGCAGTTGGAGGGGCAGCAGGACAAGTGACTGATACTAATTGTATACAGCGCTGAAACATAGTGATTGTGCAATGGGAAAAACTGATTTGGCAACTGTGGGTTAGTACTCAGTTCAGGGACAGGCTTTCAAGTCCACCCTTGGACTGGACACTGTTGTTTTGTAGTCATAACTACTTGCTTTATGTGCTAAGGATGTTGTCTACCATCTGCTTTTTGCCCAGTATGTCTAAATATATCCTCCTTTTTGCTCCTGTATTGATTTTTCTTGGCTGAGCTAACATGCTAATTTCTAATACTGGTCGGGAAAAGCCAAGGAGATTAGAAGGTCGCTTCTGTGCAGCCAGAAGGGTAGATATATTTCCTTCTGCTTCTGTGGAGACAGTTATGCTTGGCAAAGAGCAGTGAGCAATTTGTCAGCATATCTAATGTGATAGATAAGTGAGAAATCCCTTCTAAACTTTTCTCTAAAGTTGAGATGGGCCAACAAAAATTATTTACTTAATTTTCTCACCTCAGAATAGGATTCCTCACTACCCTCTTCCTCACAGTTTTTGTTTCATTCAGCCAGCTCTGGAAGGCTGGCATTTGGGAAAATGCTATCTGTGTAGTAATCTCACATACCCCAATTCACTTTAAGAGGACAAAAGACAATAATTAAATAGCTAACAGCCAGATAAATACCAGTTTCATTTGATTCTTTGTTACACTGAGTAAAATTCCCCTAGTAGGAAAGCAAAATTACACTTAGTAAAGTAAAAACATCAAAACAGCTACCACAATTTTCCATTCCTATCATTTTGGCCTCTGAGCTCTGTGTGTAGGAGAACAGGAGAAAAGGAAACATCTCAAAATGCCATTGTAAATTTAGCTTATAGAAAATTCACCAGCAGGAAAAGAAAAAAAAATTACTTCATAAAGAATGACTTCATGTTGCTAAAAACCATCATTAAACTTGTAGCCCTGATTTGACTCTAGAATGCTGGCTCTCAATGTTTTGTCCTTACAACACATGGATGTGTTTTTTGTTGTTTTGTTTCGGGTTTGTTTTGTTTTGTTTTGTTTTTTGGTTTTCATAGTGCATGTTCATTTCTACTCACAAACATGTTCTTGGTGTATTTCTTATGCAAACAATCTTCAGGCAGCAAAGATGTCTGTTACATCTAAACTTGAATAATAAAGTTTTACCACCAGTTATAAATCGGATTTGTGTCGTTGTTTCTGGGGAGAATGTAATGTCATAGTGTCACTACACCGTGGTGGGGTTGGGGAGGGGAACAATCTGAGTCGAGCTGCTCTGGGAGCACGATGGGGCCTGACAGCATCTCTGAGCAAAGGTTGGTGGTTATGGCACTGAAAGGTAGTGGCAGCATTGCTCAAATGGGAAAGGCATGAAAAGGGAAGAGCTCCTTCAAAAACACATTAGCCCTGTCACAGTCCTTCTATACAAAGGGCTCTAGATGTGATCCAAATCTCATTCCAGTTAATGATGGAATTTGAGTAAAACTCTCTTTCAATGGAGTTTGAACGTTTTTCAGTACTCCATCATCCTGGCATGACATTACTGGTTTTGTTCTCCTGCCCCAAGGAAGAGGAAATACTGCAACAATTTGGAGAAATTATGAAAGAAGGGCTGATCCTGAAATGTGATCAGGTACCCAGAGTCACCAGGTCTACTCCGCATACGAAGTTCATGATGGTCTTGAAATAATTCCTGATACTCAGGACTGTGGTTTCACATCATGCCCACAGGAAATTTTTCTTCCAGGAAACCCTGCTTGCTCCCATCACACAGATTATTGACCCAGTGGTGTCTCAAGAACAGAGAATACCACCTACAATGTTGCTGCCACCACTTCCTTCAGCAACCCTGGAGGTTTCCTCAGCATTCCCAACCAAAGCAGTGACCAAATCAGCTCAGCCTGGCATTTCTGTTTGGATGAGCTGACAGATCTGGGTGGTATGGCTCCCAGCCATCATTTCCATTATGCTGTTACTTCCTTTCTCCATAGGTTTTGTATCATATCCATAGTTGAGAAATTGTTCACTCTCATACAGAATACTGTTTTAAAGTAATACAAAGTGGTAAAATCTGTTTATGATGATAAAGAAGAAATGTTCTAGAGCTTAATTTTAAAAACGTCATGCCAAAAATAACTTCTGTTACTCATTTTTCCAGTGAATTCAGATGTAAAACCCTATGCATTTTCAGTCTCTTTTTAATTTCCTGACATTAATAAAAATAATAACTGTAGCAAAGAAAAAAAAAAAGCTTTCATATGTGAGGAGAACCAGTTTTGGAGATATCAACTATGCATTTTGAAAAAGATGCTACATGCAAAAGCTGGTCACTATCCATTGTGTAAGACTATATTTTTTTTTTTCTTTTTTCTTACACTGATATAGAGTCTCTATACCAATGTAAGAATTATATCAAAACTCTATATACATACACACAGAGAGAGAAAGTTCATATATGTACAGAGAGTTAAAATTTTAAAATTATATATTCTGTTTTAAGAACATATTTTGAGAATAACAAGATTTAATCCAAATTTCTGTTATAACTATAAAACTATCCCTGACCAATGCAGTATGTCTTTAATCAGAGTTCAGAACAGTGTTTAATAGAGCACTTCTATCTCCACATACTTAAAGTGAGCTCGTGATTGTAGGAGCTGACGACCTCAAATGTTCCTTTGTGGTTCCACTATTTGTATAGTCTACTTACATTGTTAATGCCTTCCTCTTACAACAGCAGCTACACATATAAGCAGCTCATATAAGTGCACATCAACATAGTTATCAGTTCTTAATGTGCTATCATAAGGTTTAAATTTGTGCCAAGAATCTAGGGACTTCTTGTTCTAGCAGCAGTGTCCTTGATTATTTCCTTTTAACTACTGTCATATCTTGACATAGGTTAAAACACTGTTGTCCCAAGTACAGCCAGCCTGAGAATATAAAAGATAATACATCTGCTAGTAGCAGGTCCTGACCCTTATCCAATGAGATTTACAAATGTATGAAGTTTAAATTGAAAAAAAAATAAATATTGGAATAGGTGCCAATGCAGAAGAAAATGGACAGAATGAATAAGCGGGGTGCTTCATTCCATATGGAGGGGAAGTGGGGTTCTTTCAAGAGTATTCTGTTATTAGAAACAGCCTAGTTTTCTTACAACCTGGTTTTTTATAAACCACAAACAAACCTGACTTTGTAAGATTGTTGACAGTGGGGATATAAAATCAAGGAACAGAATCTCAGTGAGAGTGTTCACTGGAAGTTTGACTGCAATGGGCAATTAGGCTGGACAGTTGGGACACCTGAAACCTGATGGAGGTACAGTTTGTGCTGACACCAGCTTCCTTTGATTTCCAGGAAGATTCTGACTAATCCTTGTCAGAACAACAGTGTCAGTGGGTCCTTTCTGTAAATGAAAGTGTCTCCTACGCATCCAAAGGAATAGAAGTGTCTTTCACACATTGTGGTTGCAATATCAGTGGAAGTGTCTGATTCAGCTCCAAGTGCTACTGTGGAATTGACAGCGAAATGGTGAAATTGATGCAGTGACAGTTGTGTCACCCACCTCCAAACAGCTCCATCAGTGCTGATAGTGTCAGAGGAGTTGACTGGAGAAGAAATATGACCATTTAAGAGAATTGGAAAGAAATACATTAAAAAAAAACAAAAAACCTTTGGTCACGAAACTGTGTAAAGATGATGGCTGAAATCTGCCACAGATGCGATTTTTTTCTTTTTGGCTTTTTTTTTTTGCAAAGGCAATGCAGATGCTGTGGCCTTATTTCTGAACAAAATAATTTCTTTTATGACTTGTAACATAAAAAGCAAAGCCCCAACGTAAAGCTAAGCTATCTCTTCTCACTGTAGCATTCTTTTAAGAAAATAAGATAAAAAATGTGTAGAAATGGATCAGGAAGCCTTTCTAAATGAACGTTTTAAGGAATGGAGCTAGCTACATACTTTGAATTTATTTTTTAAAAGAAAAGATCTTGGAAAGTAAAATGAGAATATTTTCTTTCCCTTTTAATCAAATTTGAGTATTTTCCTCCCTTCTGGAATCTGATAAAAAAAGAAATAGATTTCAGGCTATGAAAGTAGATGTGAAAGCCTTTCAGAAAGGTAAGGTGATTTTTCAAAGTTAATGTTCCCTAAGGGTGGCATTCACATTGCAATACTTTGGACACTCAACTGTAAATGCAAAATATGACCCTCATTTTCTTGAGAGAGTCCATTGAATGTTCAGAGCAGGAGCTTATCAGATGTTCATAGCCACCCACTGGAGGGTTCCATACTGGATGATATCCAGAAATCCCTTTTAACCCAGATAATTTTGTGATTATAAATGCTCACACAGCCAGTTAATTTATGTTTCTGCCTTATGAGTGTAGTATATACAGCAGGGAGCAATTGGAGACAAAGGCCAAAACAACCTGAAACGTATCTGTGTATGGAAATGGAGGAGCATATCAAGAGCTCTCTGATACAAGGGCCTCTGAGACCAGAGCTGTATGCAAGTACACAATACCCCATTAAACATGTGGCTCTTAACTGCAGCACAAAGGTTCTTCCATCTATTTATATGTCCATAATAACTCACTGCAACATATCCCTAGTAATTATGCATTAACCTCTATGATTAAGCATAACATGCTAGACTGCTGATGCGCTGACTTTGCTATCACACTTGTTAACACAACTCTGGCTAACTTCTCTATAAATCAAGACAGGCACGTGCACAGGGGTTGGATAATGACTCTGAAAATTTTAGTGGCTGCAGCAGTCCCTGGCATGCTTTGTCTAGGGCCAGCACATGCCTCCAACCAGGCCTCATGCACAGCTGGGGAATCATCACAGGGTCTCAGGGGAAGAGGCAGGAATGGGTTGTGCCCATTCCCTTAAAGAGAAAGAAGCAGCAAACACCAAGAGCCATGGGACAGATTCTGAGGCACCTGCCACCCTGCTTCAGTGTGTGGGCTCATTCTGGGGAAGCAGCAGGTTTCCAAGCAGAATTATCCCAGTCTCCTAAGAACAGAGAATGGCCTTGACCACTTTTGATTTGCTGGTATTGTCATTACCCCCATTGACTCATTCCTCTTGTCTGACATGGGTGGCTGGAACAGCTTTACCTGATATTTTGATACCTACAGTCTGCTGTATTTGTCTAGATAAGCTGTAAAGACAGAAGTAGTTTTATATCCATCTTACTATAGACATAGACTTTAGGAAGAAGGAAATGTTTGCTGCTACTGAGTGGGTGGTGATCCTATTGTTTAGCTTGTTTGTAGACAGAGCTATACAATATGTACATAGCAGATGTCTGCACTTGATCAAATAGATCACAGTCTTGCTTTCTGTTGTCCTATATTATGAATCTTGTGGACAAATCTTTGGTTTCTGGTAACACAAATAAAGAAACTACAACAATGAAAATTCCCATGCTTCCAGTTTCATAGCACAGAACATGGCCATCCATTCCAAGATGTTATAATTACCAACACTTCTGAGACAATCCAGTTCTTCTTGCCCAGAAAAGGACAAAGATTATTTCTTTTAATACAAAACACTTCAGTGCTGTTTTGAAAACTTCACTTCTTAAAAAGGACTTGTTTCAACACAATTTAATGAGCTTTACTTAGAACTTAATAAGTTTTATTTCAAGTCTCATTCTAGGAAGTTTTTGGTTTGACAGTAGAAAAGCCTTATTTGTGTCTGTTCCACATTTAAATGAATACTCTTGCTAGTTCTGT
This sequence comes from Nicator chloris, assembly GCA_013400495.1. NCBI lineage: Eukaryota > Metazoa > Chordata > Aves > Passeriformes > Pycnonotidae > Nicator > Nicator chloris. The sequence goes on from WAAE01002740.1 coordinate 88,278, forward strand.
CATCCAAGCCAGTCTACAAACAGACCCTGAACTACATTAATTATTTAATTAAAAAAAATATAGGTGCAGCTTTTTAACCAATCATGTAATTCTAGTCTTTGAAGATTCACTCAATCATTCTCTGATGTCACCTTCAAATTAAAGCCATAGTTTTCTTTGATGTTTTTGGTCATGATATTAACCCTCTTCTCTGTGTACTAGGCAAACTGGTATATTAAAAAAACTTTTCATGGAAAATACACCATTGACTTTTCTACATAAATTATTTCAGATTAAGCAGAATAAAAAGTTATAAAGATAGATTTACCTATACAGCCGAAGTTTGCACTTAAGCCAGCTTTCTCCATATCCTGGAGACAGATTGTGCTGCTGGTGAGGAGACATGGAATGGCACACTAGAACTGCCTGAATTACTGGCACACATAAAAGGGGAGGCTTTACCCTGCATGCAGTCTAAGATGACAAAGATATTTGGCAGGAGAACACCAGAAAGCCTAAATATTAAAACAATAAAAAATAGGAATTTCAGATTGGAACATGAGGACTGGAAAAAGTATTAATGGACCAGGAGTAAAATGTGTGGTTATATTAAAAAAACCTCAACAAAATATAGTAGTTGTCAAATGTATGAAATAAAGGTTATTCCTAAGAAGTTCATAAAGGCTATTTGGTGCACAGGGACAGCAAAGTTCCGGGGACTGTGGGAAGTGTTGGATCTGACTGGTGATGCACAAGACGTTGATTACTGGGACCATGCTTTGGGTAAGACACGGCCTTTTCTCATTCCTCATCAGCTGCCTGAGATCACAGTGTCAGGAACATTGGAAGCTGGAGGTCCTGCCAAAAGCTGCAGACACACTCCTATCTGCCCTGCTCTCTCTTCTATTCTTCTCTCCTCCTTCTGCTAGCACAAATATTTGTGTCTCCCACTTGCCCCAGAAAGTTGACTTTTAACCCTCATGAATTCCCTGACGCAGTTCCCAGCACAGTGACAAAAACACCTGTGTCAGCGGTAAGTGGAGGTAAAATGAGCAGACAGTGATGTGGAAAAAGAGAGTGTGAGATTTTTCTTGGCAGCTATTATCAGTCTAAAGTGTTCAGAAACTTAAAATCTGGGGAGCTGGACTGGTCCTGGTTTAGAGCAGATTCTCATCACTGAAATTTTTTGCCCAAGGTCTATATACATGATGAGGAGTAAAACTGCAGCTGCAGCACCCTGAAGACCTTCCTTTCCCTGTGCCAGCAGCTGCTAGGGATGCCCCCTCATCCCCTGGTGGCCATGGCTCAACTGTCCTTCAGTGGCATCACTGCAAACAGTCTGCTTTTCCTTACACTGAAAGAGTGGGCAAGTAATGTCGTTTTCTTACGTCCAACAACTGCTTGGTGCAAGTACTTACTTTGCCCATGCCAGTAGAAAACCCATTGCTAAACTGCCCTTGTACTCCACAGAGCCAAGCACAGCAGACTCCTCACCAAAATAAATCACTGCAGGAGAGAGGACAAGGAGGTAAAGGGAACTGGATGGTGAAAATTTAAGGGTTCCTCTCCTAATGATATTTTTTTTAGTTTTTTCCACACCTTCCCATTTCCACTAATTGGATACCTGCTAGAGACACAGTCTACCCTTATTTTATTAATCCAAAGAGCTGATGTAATTTAGCAAATGAAGACAATTTCATGAAGATTATGGGTTTCCTTAGAGATTTCTTGTTTTAACTATTGATTATTCCCAACCTTCTTTAATTCATAAAGCCTGGGCAGAGCAGAGCACAAGGCAAACAGGTTTGCTGGTAATGGCCAAAGGGAAGTTTGTTGGACCATAAGACTTTACCAAAAATCAGACAGAAATTGACAATCCTCCCTTTACTTTTGTTTGCTTTGCAGTTCCCTGTGGAATTTGCAATTTTCTCTCTGGTTTCTCTTTTGTAGGTATGCCTTCCCTCTTGCTAGTTTAAAGATGGAACTAGTAATTTCCCAGTCCTTCTAATGTACCCCTGCCTTCAAAAAGGCAGGATCTGAACATTCATTGTTAGAATACTCCTTAAACTTATTATATTAATATAT
>WAAE01002741.1:0-42675 GCA_013400495.1 Nicator chloris
TTATTTATATGTATACATCAATGAAGAGGAGAATCATGTGACCACAGAGAAGACAAATGAAACCCCTCTGTACTATTTAAAATTATCAAATTTAGGCCATCTAAAATCCTAAGCCCAGCTCCAAGTTCTTCAGGTAAGGAGTGAGCTGATTAAAGAGACCAGCAAAGTGCAATATATTGAGAAATTTAAAACAAATTGCCTTTAAGGAAAAAGTTAAAGGAACAGTGTTTAGTCTAAGGAAAAGAGAAGGCAGATGCAAATCAGTCTTCAAATATATATGTTTGCTGCAAAGAGGTAAAGAATAAACTGCTCTATGTGTCCACTGGGGATAAGAAAAGAAGCAATAGACTTAAATTGCATCAAGGGAGATTTGGGTTAGACATTAGGAAATGCTTCATTATAGTGAGGAGAGGGAGTGTTATCACAGATTGCCTGAGGAGTTCCAGGAATCTCCACCACTGGAGGCTTTTGAGTGAAGGTTGCAGAAATACCCCTCAGCAGTGGGTTAGAGCTGATCCTGCCCCAAGGCAGGTCCTGACCTCTTCAGGTACCTTCCATTTCTGATTCCTGGGAAGCCTTTTTTTTTTTNATATGATACTCTTTTTTTCTTTGTCGGTCTTTTTCTTTCTTCCTCTTTTTTTTTGACAGCCTTACTGAAGAGAAAGGAAATTGTACCCAGCATTTAAAGCAGTAAAACATCTATTCTTTTTATGCCATAAAGCATACTGTTAATAAATCCAATTATGTTTATGATCTTTTAATGGCACTACTTATGTCATAAAGATCCATCTTTGAAAATACAAATAGATATCTTTGCCCTACAGTGTAATACAACAGCATGAAAGCAAACTAACAGAAAATATCAATTCATTGTTATATGGCTCCTATTAAAACAATCTTAAAGCTAACTGTAATATAAGGAACACCCAACCCAGACATTTTCCTTTCCCAAAATTCTACCATTCACATTCTTTACAACATTTTCACTTCAGATTTTGTGTTTCACAAGGAGATCCACTCCTTTCCTTGTTTACCACTGGCAGTGGGAGCAAAGGAAGTTCTGCTCACAAGGGTATTCTTTTGTAATGCAATCCAAAAAAAAGCAAAAACCACCAAAATCCAAACACAATGAGGTCTTGTTCTCAGTGTGATATTCAAAGAAATACAGAGTGATGTTATCAGAATTCTGACAGAAGAGTGCCCCGAGGAAATCAAACGCACATTCAGGCAACAGCAAATGCACAGCAGTGCAACTTATGACAACGGCCCATGACCAACTGGGTTGGTGGAGCTTTCTAAGACTAGAACTGCAGTCTTCCAACTTGCTTTTCTCCTGAGTAGCTAATGAATGCTGTGTCTGGCAGGCAATAGATGGAGTCACACACTTCTACAAATCTCAAAAACATCTTTGGTACGGGTGACAGGATTTTTCTCCCATCTTCTAATTTTCCCAGAATGCTTCTCTGCTGTTTCTCTTCACCCCGCATCTGGCCACTCACAAGATAGTCCTAAATTGCAATGCCTTTTCTTTTTACTATCACATATGGAAATGCTATCCAGAATGTGCTTCTTTTCAGGAGAACTCACTCTAATAGATCTTATTACTCCAAAAGTATTCTGCACACCACCAGTGGAAAGCTACAGAATCCTTTTAAGGCACAGTTTCTCCCCCATAGACTCAGTGACACTGTAGACTCATAAATGAGTAACAATTCTAGTCTTGAGATATTACCACACACGTTTGTCAATGTTTTCCTCAGCAAATATAGCTACACACACAAAACACGCTATATTTCATTGAAAATTATTTTCATACATTAGCAGAAAAATTAGGAACATAAAACTGGAAGAGGAATTATTTCTATATCTTGGTACTGCAACTTGCAGATCTATTTGTGTCATAAAAAATATTTCTTCCTTCATTAACATACGCCAAGACTTCACAAAAATATAAAAATTAGACCAGATTTTCCTTGGGAAACTTTTCCCAAAGGTTTGTCAGTTTTATATAGGAAATCAATTTGCATCACTGATGATATCATTCAAATCAGACAGCACTATGTGGTTAGAAGGTAATTTACTCTTCTGCCGAAGCAATTTGATACTTGTTCTGATTTGTGATTTTCATTTTGTTTGTTAATGAAAAAAATTAATGAGCAATGTTACTGGAAGCACAACTCAAAGCTTTGGCATTATTAAATATGTTTGTAATATACTGTGCATTATGTTGATTGCACAGTTGGAGCCAGAGCTTTGGCAGTCAAGCCACCAGTCAATCATTCCAACTGATAATGAACTCACAGGGTGGACACTTTGCACGTACCTTTGCACTGATTCGTGTTTTTGTCAAGAATTGCCTTTGTGGATACAATTTTCCCATACCTGGAGAAAACAAAAATCAGAGGTACAAGTTACTATATTTTAGTTAAGAACATAGTGATTTTTGCATGCGTATATAACACATATCCCAGGAAGAGGTCTAGAGCTCTTGAAAAATGTTCATCTGATAATCCTGGAGAGATCCCTTATGCCACTAGTTGAAACACCTTTAGAGCTCTCCTGAAGAGCACTTGCCACAGTCTGTCCATCTCTGGGCCATGCACTGCCAGCATAAATGCCAATCAGAGTAAGGATTTTAGAACACTGACACAAGTAAAGAGGCTTCTTTGACTAAATTATTTTAAGTTTCTTTAGTTTAAACACATATGGACCACATTCCTTTAGGATTAACAAAAATGCAGGAACTATGGTCACTTTTATACAGAGGCACGCACAGCCGTGCTCATGTGGGCATCCATGTCTATGAACATACACTCTATCTAGTTTGGATAAACAGAACCTTTGAGGTTTGTGTGCATCTCCCAGCTCTTTCCAAGATGAATGTTAATATTCATTTGAATTTATATCACCTCCCATAGATAGCATGGCACTGCACTGCAATTTGATAGACTTAGCACGGTGAAGAGGGAATTTGGGCAGCTACAACTTGTTATATAAAGCAACTAGACCATAAAATAGGTATCTGTGTTTGCCTCACAGGGGTTAAGACTAAAGATGCAGACTTAATAGTAAGTATCACAAAATCCTGGTAAAAGATCACAGAAGATGGCATTTATGGATGAACATAAGATATCAGAAGAATAAGTAAAATAATTTTATTTCTCAAAACACTGACACATCTTGGTCTTTGCTGAAGACCATTTTCCCTTAAAATGCCCTTTCCCGCATTTGTTTAAAAAACATTATTGATACTCTGATACGCTGGGCTTTCAATTTGGAGGAGTTTCCATGAACCACAGGTTTCTACATCCACAAAGGACATAAAACTAAGAAAGATTTAAGAAAATTATCTTTTAATGGCAAAGCAACACCCACGGAAAATAACCAACATCAATTATGAACCATTGAAATGTATGGTAGACAAATGCTTATTTGGGTAATCTTTATTAACAGCAATATAAATTTGGTGTTAGTGACTTCTATTGAAATCCAGAAACCAGAAAGTGGAAAATCTTGCTGCTATTCCCTTCTCTGCCTCAGGAAGAAATCCACGTCTCCCACTATACAGAAAAGAACTCAAGAACTCTGAGGGCAGCTAGAGTACTGTACCACATATTCAGGGACACACTCTTCTTTGTCCTACGGGTCTATAAACATACTCAGGAAACCAGTCAAAAAAAGAATAAAGACACACACAGCACCCCACCCAAAAAAAAAAAAAAAACAGTGAAACTAACAGGGAATAGTCCCATAACTCAGAGCATAAAGGAGACCCTTGGGTTTCTGTCTGGGATCAAGAAAACACTTAAATACCTCACGAAGGGGAGTAGCATCTACAGGAAAGACTGGGAATGGCCTAACTAAACATACTCTTTGATACCAGCCAAAATTTGAGACAAAGTTGTCAACTGAAATTTCCATACTAGTGGAAAGTGACGTGTACCATTCAGCTTAAGAGCACTGTCTCTCCCTTTCTCTTTACACTGCTTTTGTGAGTGATGCAAAGTGAGACTTTCCATTTCACTGTTTTTCCTTTCCCTCAGAACCTGCAAAAGCATTTGTTTTCATTTGACTTTCATTTGAGGAGGAAAAGCATGTTTTGCTTCATTTTGTTTCAGTCTGAAACCAGTCAAGAGAAGGAGGAAAAACTGACCTAAGGGTATTAACAATTTGTGTAAACTAAGTCAAGTCCCAATTCAGCTATCTTCTAGGAATCAAAAAAAAGTCATACAAGCCTTCCTCCCCTTCACCTCTTTCCACCCCGTCATTTCTGCTGACTCTGTAGACCAGAAGGATTTTGGGCTCTGAAGGCAGGGGCAAGCCATTCTTCACTGCACTATGATGGGTACACGGGCAGGTAGTTGAGAATCTATTTTGCCAAAGCTGGCTCCACTCCAACCAAATACATAACAGATTTAATGTTAACCATGAGATCACATGCTTTTCTAACCTCAGGTGTTTCCAGAATTGGGGCCTTTATACTCACTCGTGTTCCACTTAATTTTATAATTCTTCATGGTAGTACCTGAAGTTGACTTTGGCCTCTAAGATATTAGAGCATATGTCCTAAGAGGGCAAAGAAAATTCAATTCAGTGATTTATGGCTGTTCGGTGGGTCAACCTACCCAGCAGGAAATTTGGCCCGTGTGGTGCATCTTCATTTATTTGATTTACTTAGATTTAATATCAAATATGTGGAAAACATGCAAAAACACACCTATCTTGTACAGTAATGCGCCTCTGACAGATATATGGAGAAAGAATCCAACAAAAATCGGTGGCTAACCCACAACGACCTCAAATAAAACACAACCCCTACCTAAACTTCCGCCAACAAAAACCAACACACAGCCTCCATTTCAGCCCAGCCACTCCTAATGAATTGATATGTTGTTTCATCTAAGTCACGTGAGAGCTAGAAGTTTACATTTCTTGCCTGCAGAGACAGGCATTTGTGGTTCCACTGCTTTTATTACAGATCTCACAGAGTTATTTGGTACGTACTGCCATCCTGCAAACACTCAGTTACACCACAGATTTTACTCACAGAATTCTGCTCCGTTCAGGAAATGCTTCTCCCCACATTCAAAGTTATGTGCACACCTTCACGTTTGCAAAAACAGACATCAGAGTGATAAGAGGAACCACAACAACAAACACCGTTATAGGCAATTAGCCATATGTCGGCGATTTAATCTACTGCTATAAACCCTGAGTGCTACCACAAGAAAGTAATTGGAATTAATTTGGACACTGTTTTATTAAATATTTCAAGTAATTATTCTACAGTAATCAGAACATCAATTCTGATGAAGAATGTTAGTTTGTGTGCTGCATGAAATCAGGAAGGTATTTTGTTCCTACAAATGCAGTCATATTTCTTTCTCTCATGTGTGAAGTGTAAGCTATAGCTCATCTCCAAAGTTGTTTGGCTTTCTGTTTGTTTTACCTTTAATCAAGATTTGATTCACCCAGAAGTACAAAAAAAGTATTCAATGGGAATGTTCACAAAAATAAGGATAAAATACATCACAGGAGTTTACCTCTTGTTTTCTTATATCTAAATGGATATTATTACAAAATTCAACAGCCTGCACACCTGTGTTCTACAAACTACTGGTATCATTAATGTAAAGAAATAACAGGTATGGTCTCCTTGTTGTGAGAAAATGTGAGCACTGTTCAATTTTCTCTTGAGTACAGTTCATGGAAGCACTCTTTGAAAGATATTGAATCAAAAATTCTGGTCATAGAATTCTGTAGAATTGAGTTCACCTCAATGGCATATCACCAACCCTTCAAAATAATGTCTGTATCATTAAGGATGACCTACTGCATCACACTATCCAAGGAAACAGACGTAACGAATCTGAGACGGCTACCTCAAGAATGTGTCTATTGAGCATCTGAACTGAAATTGCTGTTCAAAAGGTTTCCAGACACTCTTTCTGAAGTGTTATAAAAATGCATAGTAACCACTAACAAAATTGTTCCAGTGCCTTTAAATATCCTTGTAATTGTTTATATTCAATTATGCTTTTAATTCTTTTTTTATGTAATAATTTCCACAGAAAACCAGGTGGTCAGATTTTGAAAGACCTTGCATGTTAGGAGCAACTGCACAGACTAGGACTTCACCATCTTAATGGAGAACTCATGCAGTGAAATAGTAACTAGTTGTATTCATTGTTTCTCAGAATAAATAAGGACGGCCCAGAAAATTATAAAGTTTAAAATCTGCAGATTCCAGAGTCGAGAGCTACTTGAGGAACTCATTGTCACAGCCCACACTGATGACCCAACAGAGACATCACTACAAAAAGCTATTGGACAGCTTCTGGGAGGGAAAACTCTGTCATAAAATTAAAAGCAAAGACATATTTGTGCCCTGGAAGTCACATACCATCAGAAACTGTGAGAGGATACCGGAGTAGCACCATCACATGTTGTCCCTGTTTTAACATCAAGCACCTCCACAGCTGCCGAAATAAATTCCTATCTGGCCCAGCCCAGCCACTCACACATTCCAAGAAAACATTCAGCTGGGGGTGGAAATACCTTCTTACAAACATAACCAATTTTACTTTATCTTGTATGTATCAGTGAAACTGTTGAAGACATCCGACATACACTATTAAAATTACAAAGGTCACTTAAAAACTCTTCACTTACCAACAGCAGTAACTGACACCATGTCACACAAAAGGCAGAACTAAGGGAAGGGCCCACAGAGCTCTGCACAGAGAAACAATCTCCCTGTTCAGTCCTGGCTATAGAGCTATGTCAAAAATCACTCTTGAGAGCCCCATCCCATTGCACCCCACGTTTTCAGACTAGTCAGCAGACTCAGAAAAGATGCAAGCAACGCAAAGCAAGCCCTTAATGTATGTACATCAAAGCAGATCACTTTAAGAGCTTTCAGGCAGGCGGTCGATCAGCACTTACACTTCAGACAAAGCTCAACGCGATCATTTCCAGGAAGTTATTTGATAACTGCTGTTAAAATGGCGATAGTTCCTGAAGGAAACCATTCAGCTATGAGTGATACCCCATGCAAGATGCATGAACCTTAACCACAGCCAACCCCAAGCAGAGGCGAATTTGCTGTCTCAAAGCACAGAAAGAATTTGAGCCATTTCTCCTCCTGCCTGTGGGACGCTAGGGTGCAGGGAAGGTAAGTGGACAGCAAAGGTTAGGAGACAAGTGAGACTCAGCTGAGGACTAGCTCAAGGCAGAGGAGCCACGTGCCACCCACCCCACTGCTGGCAGGCAACAGGCCAAGAGAGGAAGCTGAGGAAGCTGGCTGAGCAACAGCTGTGACCAGGATTTGCTGCATCAAAGAATGGATTTCCTACAAGGCCAGGCTGGTGGGGGCCACTCAAACTTTTCAACTCGTCCATGTCATTATGGGAAACAAAACCTCTGGGATGGGCACAGCATATTCCGTCTTTCAAGCCAACCTTCAGGCTGGCCACAGCTAGTCCAGTAACACCAGATGTCTGTGGGGGCAGACAGGATAAATCTCTCACCACTCACCTGACTCTGTGCTGTACATATGCTGCCATCCTTGTCTACAAGGCAATGGGTGCACAGGCATGTGCAAAATACAGCTTTTACCCAGTTCCAATCACTGCTTGTATGCCTCAAAAAGAAGTGAAGCTTGGAAATGAAACTCAAATAACCAGTGTACAGAACTCTTCCTTGCTTAGTAAAAACCAATGGAGTTATCACATAATTTCCAAGTTCAGAGCTCAATAATTATATTCCCAGCATTTGAGTTCACTCAAGGCCTCAAGCATTGCTAGGAGCACAATCCACCCAGCTGAAAACAGTCTGCGTTTCTGGGCATTTAGGTAATGTATGCTTTTATCTTGGGAACTTTTGTACTGGGATGAATTTGACCAGCAGTAATTGGATTTAGATAAGCAACTCTGAGGCTCTTTCATTCTTGTGAATTAATATCTAAATAGCATAACCAGGTTTATTTTGTTTCAAGGAGACTCTATTAGGCAAATCTTGGGTTTGGGGAGAAAATAAAGCCCACACTATGAAGACCTAAAGTATGGAAAGAACTGCTGTTGAATTTCTTGGAGAGAAATTTTTCCTATAATACACTGTGGCATGAACTTACAATATCCAAATACACACAAAGGGGATATTCACTCAAAAAAAAAAAAAATTTGCATGATAATTTCTGGGCATTTCATCTACTGCATAGCATTTTAAATGTTTACATTTCTTCCCCAAAATATAAGACATTATTATTCTGTCCCTTAACAAAGACTGAGGTGCTTTGTTGCTCTTTCTCTGTATATTATTTTAAATTAAAAAAAAAAAAAACCAACCCTGAAAAGTTAAGACTAAATTCTTATATTCACACAAAAATACAACAACAAAATACTTGTCACTAAGAGCATCTCACACAGACCAGTGCGTGGCTTGGGGAACAAACAGAAGGAGCTACTTGCAGGGAACCGATGGTGTACTGGACTGACAAGACCACGCTTCTGTAAGAGTTTAACATTTGGATGCTCTGCCTTCTCTAATTACTTCGGTCTGGCTGTCACGCTTACAAAAATCATTCCTTCACTCAGTAAAATACAAGCTTTTGACACTGTCTCTTACAGTATCCCACTGGACAAAATCTCCAGGTCACAGCTGGTTAAACACATCATGCAACGGGTGAGCAACCGGCTCATGGGTTGGGCACAAAGGGTTGCAGTGGTTAAGGGACATTTGGCTGGGCAGGGTCACTGCTGGGGTTCCACAGGGCTCCATCCTCAGCCCAGTGCTCAAAGTCCTCATAAACGGCTTGGACACAGGACTGGGAGGGATACCAAGTTTGCAGAGAATACAAAATTGGGAGGAGTTGTTGTGTCTCTCAAGGGCAGAGAGACCTGAACAAATCAGAGGGCTGTGCAATCACCAACAGTATGAAGTCTAACAAGGGAAAGCGACAGATTCTGTGCTTGGGACAGGGCAACCCTGGATGTATGCACAGATTGGGGAACAAGAGGCTGGAGAGCAGCACTTCACAGAGGGATCTGGGTGTCCTGTTGATGGCAATTTGAATGTGAGTCAGCAGTGCCCTGGCAGCCAGGAGGGCCAACCCTGTCCTGAGGGACATCAGGGACAGCATCGCCAGCCAGGCAAGAGAGGGGATTGTCCCACGCTGCTCTGCACTGGGGTGGCCTCACCTTGAACATTATGTGCAGTTTTGGGTGCCACAATATAAGAAAAGTATAAAGCTAACAGAGAATATCCAAAAGAGGGCTGTGAAGATGGTGAGGGGTCTAGAGGGAAAGCCATCTGAGGAGTGGCTGAGGTCACCTGGTCTGTTCAGCCTGGAAGAGACTGAGGGGAGACCTCATTGCAGCCTGCAACTTCCTCGTGAGGAAGAGGAGGGGCAGGGACTGATGTCTTCCCTGTGGTGACCAGGACCAGGACCAGAGGGAATAGCCTGAAGTTGTGTCAGGGGAGGTTTAAGTAAAAGTTCTTCACCCAGAGGGTGACTTTTATGATCCTAGTGGGTCTCGTTCTTTACAGAATATTCTGTGAAGTTAGTAAGCAATTTAGAGCAACAACTTGTCCAAGAGTTTCAGGAACATCACAAAAAAAGGGAGAGGGGTCTCTCACATCTTTTGTTTGCACATCTAAACCAGCCCTGGACTTTCAGAAGGGATCCTGAGTCATTAGCACCAAATTCTGAAAGGGCAGCTCAGCAATTTTGAAACTAGGTGTAGTGATTTCACTCATACATGGGCCTATTAGTCACCCTTATCCCACATCCACTGAAAATATATTTTTCCGGACTAGGAGAGAAAAAAAGCTACAGAATCCATAAATTAGTTGTATTATATAACATGTCTATAAACACTATTATTGCTTTAGACAAATAAAATCCAAGATCTCACCACTCTATTGAAGAACAGTTCCACGTTGGGAAGAAAGAACCTAAGAAGCTATTTCAGGCTATGGACCATGCCATTTACTTTAACACTGTATTTACAAATCATATTCAGAAATCCCACTTTTCAGAAGATGCAAGCACCATTTACCTCAAATCACAGGGCTCTAATACAGCCCTGGAAGGCTGTGTTAAGTTCTTTGGTGGTCTTTTATTGAATAGGGAAAACTTGGTAATCTTAGTGAATTTTACTTCTTGTAAAATTTCAACAGCCTCAGAAAGATAATCCTGTAAATAAGCATGTAAAGAAACACCTACAACTAAAAAATTCCTCTGCTGTGAAAAATTCTACCTTTTCTTTCCAAAGGAAAATTTACTGCTAGTAAAGCCCAGGAATGTGTGTTGCCTTCACCCTCACTAAAATGAAAGGCGTGTCTCACGCTAAAGTTAGAAATGCATTTACAAGACAACACATATGTACCAAGAAACAGAGAGTCGTACTTCGTATTCAAACTAATCTGCATTTCTATATTTATATATGAATCTTCACCTCTGGAAGAACAGTTTCATATGAAAGTGTACAGGCTGGAGGCTTGAAGGCTTATTGCAATTGTTTTAAGTACTTGGGAGATTAAACCAGGTAAAACAGAAGCTAAAGTAAATGAAATTTAAACAGACACAACATTTGTTAAAATAGTAAGACCTTGAACTTTCAGACCTGCAAGACGTATATCATTTTAGTAGTTCACAGGTCAGTTTTCCTGTAGCCTTTTCCCTTTCTTTGCCAAAATCAGAGTAAGAATTTTTTTTCAGCATGTAATTGAAATTAAGTGGTTTAATCCAACACTTGCAGAAATCAAAGATAATTTTTTTCATTGCCTCCAGTAGGTACAACCACAAATCCTATTGACAGAGTTTATAACAAGGCTATCACACCCTTGTTACCCAGGACAGAATAAAATGCCACTTACTAATGTGGCACTCCCCACAATAGCCTGACATTTTACAGAGTTTTTCCTCAGCTTGTTGCAAGTAAGACACTTGGCTATTAGCTGCAGTTTCTATTCTAAACACTGTTTATTCTTAATTAGTGCTATGTATTATGTTCATATTAAATCTGTATATTTAAATACTGAAGCTATTTAAGACTATTTAAAAATTGATTACATTATTGTATATCATTAAAATTATGAAATTTATTTTTTTACTTTGATAGAAAGCTATGTTTTTCCCTCACAGTTCTGCCATGACAAATAACCAGTGTTAATAATTAATTAGCAAAATATTCTACAGTTGCTAAATTAAGTAGGGAAAACGAAATTCATGCACAAATTAATAACTATGATTTCATGCAGTACAGTTCAGTTCTTTTTCTGGGCCATCATTAAATCTTCAATTACTAATTATTCCACATTTTCAAGAATTCAGATGTCTTAAAAAATAAAATGCAACTTTTGTCTGCAGACACTTAGCAGTGCCTCTAAATTTTCTGTAGGATAGGAAGCACTATTGGGAAGACAGTCAAGAGATCTGAAATCCTTCACAGAATGAGATGTGGTTTACTGTAGCCTGCCACAAATGATAATGCCAGGCACACCCTAAATTATGAAGTGCAGTGGATTTATAAGAAGTCCAGATCTTTTCTACTATAAAGACATTGCTCATTGGCATTGGAAATTAAAAAAAAAATGAAGCAGTTCTTCAAACTTGAAGAACTTCCTCTATCCAACAATTCAATTATTTTAGACATTGTGGAAATACCTCCCCCTCCTCCCCAACACATCATTCCAAAGTGTAGAATTTATTTGCTTTGTATGTTCTAGCATGCTGTGCTGTCTTGAATCCGATTTCTCATTCACAGACTTGGTTACTTACGGGAGATTCATTGTTAAATTACAGCTGGTATGAACCAGCATGCCAGCATACCATGATATTAATCTCTGAAGTGTTCAATCATTTAACAATAGCCTCATTATTCAAGGGAACTCTGAGCATTCAGTTTGTGAAGATTTTCTGACATTTCACTAAAACAATTTACTCTTAAAAGAATTCAATGACTGCAACATATTGTAATATATATATATTTATATATATACATGCCTCAATCAGATGGTTCCTCTCTAATAATAGACAAGAAAAAGAAGAGGAATTGAAAAGAAAAGGAATTACAGATAAAAGCAAGAACTCCAGCTACCACCAGGGACCGTGAAGTCAAACTGATAATTTAAAGCTAAAGCATTTTATAGGGTTCACACAGAGGCCACATGAGTCGAATGTGTGAGTGAGACTTCTTGAGTTTACGCAGCTCCCATTTCATTATTTATAAGTTAGAAAAATCCAGGTACTTGGGTTGTCTTTAGAAAAAATACAGTTTTGAGAGGAACTGTTTCTTCAGTATTTTACATTGCAAAATACATCATTCAGGAACTACATCATAGAAAATATTCTTTTTCTTCAATACATTTATTTTAATCCTTTTATTTCTAGGGCTGGAATGTCACAGTTGTATTCATTTTCCACAGGCTGAACTTTGAAAAAAGTGGCACAGAAACGCATATTTTCTCTGCCTGAAATTTTCAAGAAGAAACAACAAGAGCTTGGATTTGGATTTTTACAGTTATGCGGGCAAAAGTTCACACTGCTTACCCAGAACTGGGACAGAATACCTCTGGGTTTGAGTTCCTTTGAATTTTAATTCCATCTAGTATATTTATAAAAGCAAAGATTTTTTAGTCCATTTATTTGTACAACTCTAACACAACGTCAGGCTGGGGAGAGTGTGTGAAAACAGATTCAATAAGCTATTTGTTTGTGATATTTTTAATATCACAAAAATAATAAAATAATAATTTATTTAATAATAATTTTAATATCACAAAAATAATTTTGCACACGTACAATTCCAGGCATGTTGAACTTAAATAGCATGAATGACATTTCTCAGGGTTAAATTATGTTTGTAGGCTCTGTTTGGTGTGGAAAGTCCTCCCTCCAGCCTCGGCACAGCAAACAGATGTACACAGGACACACAAGTGCATGCTCCCAGTCAGCCAGGGCTTTGCTTTCCTCAGTGCAAGGCCTAGAACCACCACAGTAATTGGTTTGAAGAAGACAAATCCGCTCTGGCTGGTAACTCACCACAACTCCCAGGCATTCACCAAAACCTTCTCTTGAGTGACAGTTACGTCAAAAATTAAATTCCAACTGGGTGAAGCTGCCCCACGTGCAATACAGATACACAATTTATGAATCATGTAATAATATTTTTCATGTTTTCAAATCCACTAAAAACTTGCAAGTGAATGCAGCATTAAATGAAGAGTCACCTGATACAAAAACACATTTACAGGTTTTAAAAGGTATTTAGTTTATAGTCTTCGTCTATTGTATAAAGAATTCTTCACTCTTTATTATCCAAAGACAGATGGGCATATTTGAACATATTAGCCTCGCTATGTCAGGTAGATAAATATCTTTGGAGAGGAGAAGGAAAGTTTATTAAAAGCTTCATTTTGGACCAGACCCTTGCTTTCCAGAAATGTGGTACCCTTCTGCTGGCTCTAAGGGCTGCCCTGATTTACACTGATGGAGCAATTGCCTCATGTCTCTAAGTGCTGAAGTTCTAATTTAAGAAAACATCAAGGGGCAGGTTGTGCAGCATAACTAGCACATCCTGTAGCTCTCTGCTCATCAGTCAACACTTCTGAGCCTAAGAAAAACAAAATTTTAGTTAACCAAAATCTCAGGCTTTGTGCCAGCTGCTCCCACTGGACACCTTGGCCATGGGTCTTCTACAGAAGAAAAGCCAACACAGGCAATTGCTGTGCTCTGCTGTGGTTCAGTTTGTGCCCAAAAACAGCCAACAAGGACTAGGAAGGGATGAGACAAGCCATGGGATTCACTAAAGAAATAAACTCTTTATATCCATAGAGTATTCTGTCCTTAAAAGGACACTTGGTTGGTCCTGCTAGGCAGAACCCTAGAAGGAAAGCAATAAAGAGATGCATTGTAGCCCATCCTTTCTGAAATATCCATGGGCAGATCTACAGAAAGGCACAAGAATTTAAATATTTTATGTTTCTGCTGAAAATTTTTACCAGGAACAAAAGACTCACTGAAAAAACACAGTAAGCCCATTTTGAAATCTGACCAGTAATGCTGAATTTGGAAGCAATTTAGCTTCAGTTGCTTGGGAGCCCTCAAGAAAAGACTTTTGTATATTACTGGCTTCAGGCATCTTCAAATAAACTAATTAAATAAGATGCAATCCTCAAACCATATAAAGATGCACATGGAAAATCTGAGACCTCATTCTGAGTATTGGGCATACTTTGAGAGAGAGAGAACTGTGATTCACTGGGATAAATCCACATCTTCCTGAAACTGGCCAAGGAGCACAGCACTGTCAATTGCTCTTTAATGCACAAGAAAAGGTTATGAACTGTATTTTGATATAAAAAATTACAAATAAATATGAGACATCCTTTTCTTTTGCTTATATATTTCAAGCCTTTGTGATAGACCCAGGCTGTATTTTCATGCTTCTCTTTAGAGCCATGAGGGAAAGAAACCTACATTTCTATAAGAATTGAAAGCTGAGTTCTCTACCTTATCACATGCCTAAGGAACTAAGGGTTTAAGAAACAAATACTGTGAACCTAGCAATAAAATTTTGAGGCATGGCAACACCAAGGGCTACGTCTTCATTAAATATTAGTGAACAACCTCAGCTAGGGGAAGAACGCTGCTTGACAGCTGCATGGTTTAGGTCCCAGAAAACAATCCCAAGGAAAAAAAAATATAACAAGGAACAAATCCAGCCTGTGATCTATTCCCCACTTCATAAAAAGAGCTGGATTTAAAGACAGATCAAAACCCCAGTGCTGACACCCTTCACCTACTGCTATCACACACATAAATAACAAGTATATCCTATACAGATCAATTATATTCCAGCATATCTATTCTGCGAAATATAACTTCCCAAAGGTGCTGGGTTTAAAAATTAGTAACACAAAATTTACAATGATCACCTATAGCAGCAAGCTGCATGCTTTTTGAACATCCCATCAGAAGAAGTGAAAGCACAAAACCTATGTTAAAAGGTCACAGTCATTCTTCACGGAGTCAAACACACATTCTACAAGAAACAGGCAAATATTCTGCAAATATTTACAACTGTGAATAACTGAATTCATCCCTAGACAGTCTTGAATGCACCCAATGGCCAGCTTTCATCAACCTAGCACTTGCAGTATCAGACCATATATTTATGCATTCCTGAAACATCTTATTCATCAGTAGCATTTGGACTCTTTCCTCCCACTTACTCAGACCTTGGGAGTTTCTGACCCTTTCCCTTTTGTGCTGTTCAAGAAAGGAAGTTCTCAAAAGACCAACATCTTGAATAAGAAGCCAAAGCAAAAGAAAAGTTCTGCTCTAGCTACTCATTTCCCATATACCTTTGCCCTTCGCTTTACTTGGACTTGCTCCAGAGACCACAGAGATCAAGAGAAAAACCTGTGGATTTGTCTTGCTTTGCAATTTCTGAGAGCCATTAAATGTTACTCTGCATGCAACATTCCATTTTGTAAGACAATTTCCTATGTTCAGACTTCAGTTTCTTTTTGATTCCCACATTCTCAGGACAACAGTTTCTTTGTTCAAGCTTCCATGTTTATGGTATGTTATCTTATCTCTGGTTTAGCCTTTAATATTGAGCAGAGTCAGAAAAGAATCATCCTCTTGTATGAGATGCCAGGGTTTATGCTGTCTGCTTACATTTTTAAGATACACAAACATACTTTTAAAAGTCTAAGAAAATATGTTCTTATTAATGCTGTTATCTGCATGATGATATTTAACACCAGTTGCATCTTAGTTCCCTTATCTCCCCTCTGTCTCCCCTGTGAAAAAAAAATTCTTTTTTTTTCTCTAGGATGCTGTCATTTTACTCTCATATCAGACTTTGAAAAAAATTCTCCAGCTCTGCAAAGGGAACAGCAAGATTGGATCAGAAGGAAATTTGCAGAAGTGAGGGTGAAGCAAACTATTACAGTGGGGAGGGGGGAGAATTTTCCTAGACTCGGGGCCACCCAAACTTGAGAGACATCAATGTCACAGTGAAACTGATTCAGAGAAGAGACACAAAAGCATAAGAGTGGAGAATGGCAGAAAAATTCAGGCCCTAGTCTGAATTCCAAACTGCACCTGCACATGGTGAGGAATACAAGGACCCATCCACACCACAGTCATGCCAGTTTTGCAGGAGAACATGGAGCTACCTCAGCTGGCTTTGACCTGGTCCCAGGTTTCACTGCATGGCTCTAAAACCCAGAAGCATCTTTAATAGAGGCTCCTTCAGGAACTGCACACTGTGAATGTGAAATGCACACTACTGACTCAGTTCTGCATGCTTATTCTCCATCTAAAAGAAAAACTCACTTTAAAAAAGAAAAAAAGAATCATCATTTGTTTAAACCCCAGGCAGTTTTCTCCCCAGCCTCCCTGACCATGTCCCCCACCCCTGACCTTCTCCCAAAGGGGGATTTTCTCCCCCACCTCTAAGATTAGTATGTTCAAGACCTGCTCAATTTTGACGGGGGGGGGGGGAAAGCCACCTTGAACAGAAAGCCTTTTGAGTCTTCCCTCACTTTTGAAGCCTTTGTATTTTTTAATCCCTGCTCTGCCAATTTTGTCTCCCTTTCCCCTCCTCCCCTTCAGTGGAAATTTTCTACTCTTTACAAGCCTGGCTCTCTGCAGAAAATTGATTTCCCCTAGGATACAGCCATCCTACTGTTCTATGCATGGTCATTAATGACCATCCTGTTCACCACAGAGACAGACAGACACGGTGGCACTCCTCCCCAGCTCCTTAGCACAGAAGGCACATGGGGAAAAATTGTAACAGCCTCAGAGCTCAACCATACCAGGAGTTCATCGTCCCCAGAAAACACCATACAAAATCCCCAAATGAGCTATTACAAGAATAAAATGATTCTTGTTGGTTTCTGTCACTCTACTCCACTGCATTAGATTGAATTTTTTTTAATCTCTCCCAGGTAAGAACCATCATGTAGTTTCCTCTCTCCCAGAGGAGGTAGTTCCCTTCTTCCCCCACATGGGAACAAACCCTAATCAGATGTTACTTGGACTCCTACAGGTTTTACTTGGAGACTGGCATTCAAGGGCAGAATACATCTCAGCACAGATTGCACAACCTGCCTGAAGATGTGAGAAAATACCTGGGTGGTGCACTTCTTGCCATTTTAGCTCTTGCAAGTAGTGTACCTGCTGGCTTCGCCATTCCTGGGAGATCTGCCATGTCATTCCTGGGAGATCTGACTGCAGCGACGTCCCATCCTTGGAGTGACAGACAGTTCTCCCCTTAACTCTTGGTGTCCCTGATGCCAATGGGTAAAACAAAATGACTGTACTCACAAGACTGCTTAAGCCTTTTCTATAAACATCTTGTAGACAGATTCTAAACTGACTCCCTATTTCCTCCTTGACCCATGGGGTTCTTGCAAGAACTTCCCTTTGCCCCTGCTGCTGCAGGGAGGTACAATGGAGGACTCGAAGTCACAAGCTACATTACTAGTTTCAGCAGGACCAAAAGTAAGGAAAAATATTCATAAAGCCTAAAGATGGATATAGAGCTGGCTTTTGTAGGTTCTGTTAGTATTCAGCTTGGTTCCAGTGAATTTACATTAAATAAACAGGAGCAGTGTCTTTAAATGAAAAGGTAAATTTTAAACAAAAGAAAACCTTTATGTGACTGTGATCAGAAAAAACCCAACTTTAGAAATTAGTTCTGAAACTGGAAGAGGGCCTTAGCTACTGAACTGCAACTTGATCTGAAGAATGTCTGTCAACACAGTGAATGTCTGATACAGAACTTCAGAAAAGCTGGGGTGCGGAACCACGCAAACCAAGATGTTCATATTTAAATCTCACATTGTCCAGCTACGCTTTGTACATTGTGCCATGTAATTTTTATTTATGTACTTTATAACTCTCAATAATGCTGGCTGATATTAACCAAGGAAATCCTCTGCATACAAACAGGACAATCCACCCCACTATAGGTCCCATAAAATCACACGCTCTGTGGAAAATTCCAGATACCTCAACACAATACGGGAGAGTTAAGGATAAAGTTTCAAGCCTGAACTCCATAATTTCCTGTCTTTTGCTGGTCTACGCAGCCCTTTAATGTTATGTCAATATCATGTCTGTGAGTGTGCTTGAATTACCCGCCACTCCTGATGGCAGCATTAGCGGATTTCTGTGTAACAGGAGAGCACGCTTCACTGCTCCGACTGTTACTAAATACCACTAAGCAGAGCAGCTGAAGCCCTCCTGATAGCAGGACGGGAGGGCTACCTCGTTAGGAGGGGATGAGCACTTTACCGCTGGCACACAGCCGGAATCCCAAGAGCCCTCAGCACGTCCAATTTGCCTCGATGTCCCCACCAGGCAGCCTGCCACAGCATATCCCTCAGCCAAAAAAGGTCCCCAGGCCTGTAAGTCTGCTGAGATGCAGAGAGCTTTCTCACAGGCTCAACATCCCGAGTCCTACCTGATGCTGCCGTGACTTGGCAGCTTGAAAAGATAGAGATGTATTTACTTGGCGACCTTTCGGCTCCAGGTGCAACAGAGGGCTGCTAAACTGTCCACTGAGAGCACGCCTCACACACCGGTGACAGCTACTAACTAGTGGCACAGTGCTTTAAAAATCCCTTTCCGAAGTCTTTGTGGAGAGATTACAACGCCACACGTACGGGAATTCTAAAAACTCCATGGCATTCTCCAAAGGGAGATTTAACACAAGTTTCTCATCAATACTCTTGCACTGCTAACCAGAACCTACTAAGCAAATTATGAGCCTGACTACTCTGCAGACATCCCTTTTAGAGCAGGATTGCATTAGAGAAGAAAGGGGGAGATGAGGAGCGATGGACAAAAGAATGAGGGAGAATGAGGAGTTTACATCTGTTGTTCCACATATTTGGCTGACTACACACTGACAGACATCATCCAAACAGTTGCAATGAGCTGTAGTTACACTTCCTGCCTCTCTAATCTGCCTCTTCCTCACCACAAGATGCCTGTATGCTGCCTATAGAGCCATACTTGGCCATTCAGCTGCTAGCACTGAACTAACAGCAGCCCCATGTCCTCAACAGACCATGGGAACAGCATGGCAGGGACACAGCAGGGACAAGAAATGTGGTCTTGTGATTGAGAGAAATTCTTGTTTCTCTATATCTGAATTCAGTAAGAGCCAACAAACACAGGAATATAATAAGAACTAACACTTGCAAATCCCATGTTATAAAAGAGACAGTTTTTTCTTACCACTCCATGAAAATAGAGACGGAACAACTACAATTCCTGGAAATGTTGATACCATTTACCAGCAGTACCATTATAACCTGCCTCCCATGTCTATAAAATCTGCTAACAGTTATGTCTGTAGTCCAATTCTTCTGTTAGGCAATGACCAAAATCATGGCATGAGTATAGCACCCTGCTTTCATTTAAACCCACCAAAGACTTGGTAATTTTCCATTTTTTCCACCATAGGCATCATTTTTCCTTTCTATCTAGAAGCACTTGACTTCATTTTATTCTGAGTCAAGAGATTGCCCTGTATAAATCCTTCAGGTCCTTGAACTGGCTGTATGTTCATATATGTGATAGGAATTCATTTGTTATAAGGCACTTCATTTTTTCCTAAGGCACTTAATAAACTTTCTATTGAAATATTTGTGCTAAATTATTATAATTAAAAAACTTCCTAGCCATAGTCCATTTAATTGGCAATGCTAAATTTGGTGTTAAATAAAGCAGAGGAAACCCGATACATTAAAGGTGAGAAAAGAAATTGTTAGGTATGGCATAGATCCAAATTCCTTACTTTTGAAAGTAAAGCTTCAAGGGTGCTGCAGTTTTCTCATTCTATGGGGTTTTGTTGCTCACAGCCGAGGATGGAACTTAAAATTAAAGGTAATCAAAACCTCAGAGGTTTAGAGATGAGCTTCTGCTTCTGACATAATGCTGGTACCAGTGCTCTGTGCTCTCACGGAGCACGTGTGGCACCTCCTGACACTCCCACAAAGACACTGCAGCAGCTTTTGAGTATCATTTCTCCTGCTTAGGAACATGAGTGTTCCAGTAATACATTTGATCCACTCAAGGACACATACAAACATACATAAACTAAGTATAATAACAAATGTCCATAACCATGAAATAATTAGTTTTAAAAACATTTGAATAATGTCCTTGACGAAATTATCCAAAGGCTGGAGAAAACTGTCTTACAATCAGATACTTAAACTGCTCCATCTATTTGGATTCTTGAAGAAAAAAATCTGCAAAGTGACTGCCTAAGTGCATCTGGGAGAACAATGGAGCAAGACAATCAGAAAGATCCTTAATGTCATTACACCAAGAACAAGCAGTGAAAAATTAAGACCAGAAACTTGATTTGTAAGTGGGTTAGAAATTCCGACCAAGGAACATGGTTAACAGGAACAAACTCTTAGCAACAGTGGTAGGTTTGCTGTGGTTTTCGTATCTTTGGTTCCAGAGTGGGTGCTTTCCTGGAACACATTCTTTACATCAAAATAAATTTCTATGTTTAGTTCAGGAACAAAGAAGGGAAATTTAAAAATCTGAATCAACCAGAAAATTATGGTAGACCGTCCCTTGGTCTCTTCTGGATCTTAAATTCTATGACTTTGTGAATAATTTTATCCCTTTTAATTATTAGTTCCCTACTATAAAGAAGCTAAAAAGTTAATGTTCTTCTTGAATCAATGAATTACAGAAAATAATTGAAGTTTCATAATTGGATTATAACCCCAGGAGAATATGGAAATGCTGAACTGGGAAGCTGAAGTAAGGAAAGCATGGCTGTTTTTTCTTTTTTTTTTATGTGATCACCAGGCAGTAATAGCCATAAATGCTTCACTTATTACCTGTATTACACTGAAACAATAACATGCCTGTGATCCTTCAATAACTGCTATTTGAACAGACTGCTGTGCTTCCATGAAGCATCCATGGACTTGGGTGTCTGCTGGCAGAAATCCTATTTCAGACTGGGTCCTATAATTCTACAGTGCTCTTGCCTTCACTGTTTGATTTAGGGTTGCCCCCAGAGCTGTGGCTAGATACCTTCCAAGAGAACCAGAATCTAGAGGTCTCCACATTTGCTAGAGCTCATGACGGGGACACAGAAAATACATGCCCAAGACAGAGAAAACCTTTTTAGATCTCTGTCAGTTCAACATCTTTTAAAAATTAGGCTGAAAACATTCCTTCATTCCTGTCTCTGTTTATAGCGAGGCAAATAGAAAAACCTCTGACGTAGCTGCAGCGAGTCTAAGAAACTCCTTCTCTAGCAAACATCTTTTAAAAAAATTAAAGCCTTTGCAGTCTTTAACACAAATCTAGTAGCAACACTTGTCACACAAATAATTCTGGGAAGTTACTGAATACTTGGAATGAAGAACATTGCATGCCACATAGCCCAGAACTCTTGTTGATGCTTGTTTGGAATGGTATGAGAAAGTCTAGTGGCTGAACACAATGACATTTTTGTTTTCGTGCTGATAATATTCAATAGCTTTGCCACCAAAGTTGGCCTGCCACTTCCCCTTGCATAGAAATTGCAGGCATGCACTAAGGTTTTTGCCATTAGCTGGAAGCAGTGCCCAGGTTATTCTTGGTTTGGGGAGGGGGGTTGTTAAGCATAGCTGGTATTGTTTTCTTTCAGCAAAGCTTTAGGACAATGTAGTCCTCAAACAGAGCAGAACATTATCTGCGTCATACCTTCAAGGAAAAGGTTACAGAAACATTTCTGCCACACAAATGTCAGAACATGAACAGCATGTCTCCATCTCCTCTCAAAAGCTGGTGACTCCTAAGGAGGATAAACCACATGCCAGTCACAGAACTTCCGTCTCCACTCTCTGCACATGTAAGACAACAACTGGCTCTGCTCTCCCACTGCTGCCATCAACTCTCAAAGGATATGAGATCAGAAAGACACACTGAACCTGACACCATGGAATTTAGGAGAACAAACACCAAAAATGCAGACAAATCTAAAACACATGGATAAGCTTCAAAACAGAAGAAATAAAGATAACCAGAACTTGCTAAGAAAAAAAAAAAACAATAAAACACCACTATAACTTAAAGGACAGCAGTGAAGCAACCTTTATCAAACCAACAGCAATTCAGCCAGCTCCCTCACCGGAAAACAGAAACCAAGCATTAGAGTTTTACAAGATACCTTAAGGGGCTGAAAAATTCAGACTGTCAAGAGATCCATGGTTATGAAAGCCCTTCCACAGAGAACATCCACATTACAAAAATACACATCCCACAGACTTATATGGTGGAGAGCCTGTCTGTCCTTTGGACACTTTCTGGCCATGAGCATTTTCAGACTCAAATGGCTACATCAGTAGCCTCATGGACGGATGGTGATGCCACGGTTGACTGGCTGCACAAAAAATATACTGGAGAAGTGGAGAAAGGAAGAGGACAAGGAAAGACTGGAAACATACATCTCAGACAGGTTAGAAGCAGCTCATTAACTGCATTGCCCTCCTATCCCAACACTCCTCCTGCACAGTAAGCAAAACAAGTAGCTGTTATGGTCATGCCCTTCACACTGCTACAGAAAACTCAATATTTCTCACTTCTCTTTTTAGTTGTGGGGTTTTTTCCCTTTCTTTTTTTTTCCACAAGGACTCTAATTAAAATCCATCAGAAGAAATATTTTCAAGCAGCAGTGTCTGAAAATGCTGCCTCCTCCCATATCTTCCATTAAATCAGGTTCATCTAACTTGAAAGGAGATGAGAAACTCTCACTGACACACTGTCACACTCCAGTGAAAAGACAGGTACACTCAAAACAGAGGAGAGTGCAGGTGCCCATTTATTACTTTACGCAGATTATTTTTCTGCCTTTCTTCCTGACAATGGGAACGTTCACATCCCAGATGGAGCTCTCTGTAGTGCTGTGGGCATTTGCTGAACTGAAGTTTTCTTCTCCCTGATGAAAGAGACAAGGTAAGAAGAGGATTGGTTCATTGCCTACTGAGGCAACTTTAATGTTTGTTTCTAACAATGGAAGATGTTTGGGGATTATTTCAATGGGAATGAATGTAGAAACAATTTTTCAACTATATCACATAAAGGAGAAAAAAACCTGTACACATCCATGTCCATATTTACACACTGCAAAAATATAATTTTCATGTAACTGACTGCAAAACTGCAAAGCAACTGATTTTGGAAACGAAGAATGTTGTTCAAAGCAAATACAAGGTCACTGCATTGCATCATTTCAGACCTATAGAGTAACCCCACAACGATTCACTATAAAGATGTCTTCAAAGCAAAAATTAACAAATCATGTCCACAGCATCAGGTTTCTCTGCTTTTATGCCTACTTTATGCATCCTTAGCATTCGCCATTCGGCTCCTGATCAAAAGCATTTTGACTTAAAAAAATTAACCTTCCTTCCCCATCCTGCCCCTCTCAATAAACTTTTAGGAAAAGTCCATGATATAAAGAACTTGAGAAGAATACAGATTTCTCCAATCTAACCCATCAGTATGTCTTCCTCTGGTCTGGAGACACAAACATTAACAAATGAGAGGAATGTACTCATGTAGTTCCCTCCTTGCTTTGTATCAGCACATTAGTCCATCGGGGTGCTTGGTCCAGCAGTACACCCTTCTTAGGACTTTGCTTTCCTCATTTTACTTGGAATAACAAAGAAAATCCAGGGGAGGGCAGAGGGTGAGTTGTGTTTTTCTTCTTTTTTTCCTCAAGTGTGGGCATTTCTTTAGCTCCCATGAAGACTGATCTCTTCAGCAGATTTCAGAGCCAGTTCTCATATTACCAGGATACTCTGAACCAAAATATCCACCCAGATTTTAAGCAGGAACTATTCCCTGTGATGCCACATGGTTCCTATATGAGCTAATCCCACTGAATGAGTGCTCTCACCTTCATGCCCTCTCAGTCTCTGCTATATCACAGAGCAATGGTGTCAGCTGATATTAATTACAGGAGAGACGGAGGTTGTGGTTCTGTTTGAATGAATACGGAAGACAGTGTGCACATTGCTTGAACATACAGAATGTTACAGAATGCAGTAAATTCCTTTACCACGCCAAAGATTACTTCTCAAAAACTGAGGAGCAGACACAGCCTAATACTCTGTAAGTCTGTAAGTCTCAGACAGTTTGGGTTTTGTTTTCACCAAGGTCGGGATGAGAACATCAGTTTACACTGGGTACAAATTTTGTCTGACTTCATTGTGGAACAGATTTACTGCAGAGATTGTTTTGGTCTTTTTGGTCCTGTGCTCAGTATGGCAACTGTATTTTGGTTAACTTCAATTTAACTGTAGTTGACAATAATTATTTTTAATTAACTTTTTAATGCAGTAAGAAACAGGAAATGAAGGGAATTTTCTTTCCCCACACCTTCATTTCATCAGTTTTCATATATTATAATAGAATATTGTCTTGTTATTTAAACAAAATAAAAATAAAAATAGTCAGGAATGTATAATTCTTGCTGCCTTAACACATGGCAGAAATGACCATCATGAACTCGCTATAAGGCTTGGTCTAATGGAAATGTTGTAGTTGTTGCAGCTACTAACAAGACAACCTATCCTGAAAGGCACCTTGAACCCCTCTTAAACCTCCATGAACTTGGCCTTTTTCGGTGAGGGCAATAGGAATGCACATAGTTCATTTCAAAAATAGTCCAGAATTTAAGTAAATTAATGTGTGACTTTTCAATTGACAACCTCAGTTACATTAGCCTTGGGACTAACCCTTTAGTAGAACCTAAACAGTGACAGGCTGAATATTTATTCAGACATTCCACAAGACAAAACCAAGGACATTCAAAATTAAACAAGAGGATAAAATCTCACACTTGATGAATTTTCAAGGAGTCAGTCAGGATACCTTCAGACAAAAGAAAAATTGAAAAAAACCAAAACCTATAACAAAACTAACCCGAAACAACCCCAAAACCTTGAATAATCTGCTCAAAGTATCAATCTAGAAGTTATGTAAAGAAAGTAACACTCATGGAAATCAATATGCAGCAGGGATTTCCCATACATGGAAAATCTCGGAGAATTCTGTCCCATCTTCTTCAAGAGTTAGCCTGAGCAGCATACAGACTTACTGTCTTTAGGTTTAGATATTTTTATTGTTGTTGTTATTTTAATTAATTATTTTAATTTAATTAATTAAACAGGTTCTTTAATTTTACCCTGGAACACAAAGAAGTCGACTGAATCAAGATGGACAAAAATTATCTTTTGAATACATGTCAGTGTCTTAATTGTGCAATGCAGAACGCTTAGGTTTTAGCCAAATGCTGGAGTTTTAAGCCAACTTTTCAAAATTACTTGAGGAGGGAGGAAGAGATATAAAATAACTCTTTTCCCAAATTTTCTTTTCCTTCTGAAAAGCTTATTTTATCTTTTAAAAAATTTTGGGCCTAAATCTTCTTAGGTGCAAAGAAGTAAGAACAAACAGAAATACCAAAATTTTGAGAAGCAGACTGACTTCTTTAAATTAAATATGTTTTAAAATCATAAAGCTCAGATGTTTAGTCTGTGCTTGAGATTTCTTTCAACTTATCTTCACCAGCATGTAGTTTGGAAGAATAGGATGTATCTAGTATAATAACAAGGCACTAATTCATCTGTGTATGTTTTTAAGATCTTGGAATTCTTCTCAGTGAAATATAAGACAATGCATGAAAATTAAAGTGACAGATTATGAATATTTCAAAGATAATAATTTATATTTTGCTTGTACAATGACACACCATATACATTTTCCTGTCTATAATGTTACATTTCAAGGCTGATTATCTTTCCCTTTTGATGAAAAGCATATTTTGACTGGACAGATACACATACAATGGTGTATACCACTGCAGCAGCAGAGAGTGTGAACCTCTGAGAAATAAATTATAACTATGTGATACTTACTATTGTCTTTATGAAATGTGCAAGTATTTAAATTTTAGACTAATAAGTTCTGATGGTCAATATAATCACAGATAGGTATAAAGCCTCTTTTTTTAAGAACCTCAGAAAAAGTTAAGAGAGGCCAAGGTCCGTTTTTGGAAGTTCATTTACTCAGCATTTATGAAAATCCAGAAGATGATGCATACACAAAAGAACAACAGATTCTTGCTTGCTTTAACACTTTTACTCTTTTTTGATGTAACTTTCGAAAGAGTTATAGTACAGAGTCCCAAAAGATACCGTGCAAACTAACAGCTTCCTGCTGCAAAAGCGAATTTGATGAAATTCTGCTGGACACATGTTCAACCAACTACTGAGGATCACAGCCACAAAAACGAAAAATCTTCCAGTAGCAATTTTTTTTTCATTTACTCAGCTACTGTACAGCCTATGATGACTTGTTTTCCTTTAGTTATATGAACAGTTTGACAGATTACTGTGACAAGGTTACTCTCAAATTGATAAAAGGTTTGATAGTGTCAGAACATTTGTCAGAAATGTCTCACATCACGTGTAATGGACTCTGCACTTCAAGCATCAATGGTACTCCAGTCTGCTGTTTTCTGTTTAGTGTGCAATGCACACCAACAAAAACACACAGCAGAAAGACAGAAAAGCAGGCAGGATTCATCAAAACAGCCCCGTACTTTATCAAACAGTTCTGGTTAAAGGGTTTCTCTTCCTTAACCCACCTCACTAAATGCAATTAATTGAAAAACTTTACACGTGACTTGAAGGTGGCCTCCTTATGGGACTAAACCTGAAAATGGGATGTGATATGATAATGTACATAAACACAAGTGTTTCCAGCATTTCCCGTACTTCTGAAAGAGAAATATTGTGGGTTTAGAACACTATTCCTCAGCCTGCCAAATGTGAGACATTAGAAGTGATACTTGTACTGCTAGTAGCCCTGTCCCATGCTAGAGCAGAGGAAATGGGTTCAGAAGGGCTCATTTTAGGCACTGGCAGCTAGCCTGTGGGAACCAGTGTGCTGGACATAAGCCAGCTTTGGCGAATACTTCCCTCAAATACAGCTCTCCAAAGATATTGTACTGCAAAATAATAATATGGTTTATGGATTGGAATCAAGGATTTTCACTTCACATCTTGCAGTGAATGATGCTAATATTAGGCTATGCAGGAAGCCTAGGAGCCAGCACCTTCTGCTCATTTGTAAATATCTGTTCACGTGAAGACTAATGACTGGTGAAGCCCCAGTCATGTAAGCTACGAGGGAGCTCTACAGAGGACAACATTTCTGAGGAGACAAATCCTTCTTGTTCATATAGCAGCAGACTGTTTGGTTTGGTTTTAGTGGGGTTTTTGGGGAGAGGGGTTGTGTGTGAGGTTTTTTTGGGAATAGGAACAGGTAAAGAGATAAGGGCTTTGAACCCTTATCTACATCTACTGTGTAACCACCTGCAAAGGTGAAGAAAATATCTTGCAATACATTACTTAATATCTATACACTGCTGTCGTGAGTGAGAGGGTCTGAGATTGCTTTAAAAAATCACTGACAAGGGTATGAGTAAAAGTCAGATCTAAGCATTTCTCAGATCACACTGCAGCCTGGAAAGGAGGCAGGGAGGAATGCACGACCACAGCTGCCAGTACAAATTCTTGTATTTTCAAATGTTTGAGTTTCCCTACATTGTCTTTCTCTTCTGCTTTGATAAATTTTACTAATTTTCTGAAAAAAAGAAGTCAGAAGAACTATCTGGTTTCTCCTCACTGACATTCAGCCAAAGGATAGAAAAATCAGCAGAGTGTCAGCATTTTTCTAGAAGAGCATCTGTTCACACAGGAACCCCATGACAGCAAGACAAAGCCCTCTAATCTTATATCAAGATTAAGTTTAGTGAAGCACATTAAAAATTTTGCCACAGCACTAAAAGGAAGCTCTCAGATCCTTGAAGTGCACTTCCCATACGCAGACAAGGGGTAGGGACACACTCTCTGAACTTCATGATTCAAGAATCACTGCTCACACCACAGCCTCACACCATGACAGCAGCATTTAAGCACCAAAGCTGTGAGGCTTCTTTAGGAAGAGTTAGTTCAGTCCTGAACAGCTGAAAGCATTTATGTGAACTGGAGAAGGGTCAGACTGCAAGAAGATGTACCGCAAAACAGCTTTTTGAACGTCAGCAGACTACAGTAATTTTATACCTACTGAGGATCTGGCCCTTGAACTGGGATTATCTGTGACTGTCACATGTGGAAAGTGTCAATGAATGTAGTTTGTACAAATGTCAGACAAGTACACTCCCATTTCAGCTTGCACGAAATACGAAACGTCACCGGCACGCTATTCTCCTGTGAACACTGAGTCAGCTCTACCCACAGAAGCTTTAGTAGCAGAAAGTCACAGGGATGAGTTTCAAGCTCACATAATTTTACTCAAGTCCGGCTATAACTTCAGTAGGACTGTTAGCTCCAGTCCCGGCCAGTCATGCCCACATGAAATGTACTCAAGGAGCCTTTCAGGATTTTTGATCAAAATCAGGAGAGGCAGAATGTCATAAAATTGTACAAACTCACTAAATGGTTACTGTTGTTGCAAGCTTCAATACAACGGTCATTTGGATTAAGGTCTGTAGATCAGCCCTAGACTGTTCCTTACTTTACCAAATTTCATTTATTGATATCTATTTGAAAGGCTGATTTTTGATGACAAAACACAGAGATGATGCTGTCTTTTGGAACAAATGCCTCTGTGGCAAAAGCACTGCAGTTCTGCATCATAACAAGAGTGGATTTTTATTTTTCAAATTTCTCCTTGTGCTTATTTCAATGCAAAAAAAAAGTGTTATACTTAATACTTATACCACGGTGATCTCTGACTGGAATCTCAAACGGGATTATTCCCCTCCTACATGTCATCAATAATAATCAAGACTTTGGAATTTCAATCAGGGTGTCATTTCATACTGCCCACTACATTTAGTGAGGAGAAGGGTAGAAGAGTGCAACGTTTCAGGAGGTAGTTCTTTTGATGATGCATGAGGAGCAAAGAGCTCCTTTATGCCACCTCTTTGGTTTCAACATGAAGAAAACACAATAAAACCAATCTTTATCAGCACAGTCTGCAAATATGACTCTCAAGATAAACAGGGAGGTAGGAGGTGCCACTTTTTACAGCATCAGTTTTCAGTGGCACTGTAGTTAATTAGATGTTAATTATATGGCTACAAGGCCACCTTCAGTGGGTTTCATACTTCTCAATATTTGAGCCCAGCAACGTGTGACACAGCAATCATAAAATGTGATAAATGACTGAGGGAGGAACACCCATGTTGTGTTGTGTGGTGCACTGGGTTGTGATTCACAGATCATTATAACTATAAAATCTGTCATTAGGGAGGTTTTCCTGCCATGCAAATTCTCCTTTTAACATAAGAAATCAACCAGATTAGAGCAAACAGAAGTCAGTGTGAAGGCCTTCACCTCTCTTCCCCTAAACTCATCACCTGAAGGTTTTTAGCAGGCCTTAATTAGCCATTCAAACTAAAGGAAAAAACAGTCAACCTTCAAGTGCAGGAGGCTTCTGATCCCTTTTAGTGGCCACACAAGTGTAAGCAGGAAGGCCAGCTCTGACATCTTCCTACAGAAAGACACCGAGTATGTTAAGGGCACTTACGGCTGGCACAGCTTGATGAGGTCCTGGTCGGTGGTGCCGGGTGGAAGGCCTCGAATGTACAGGTTGGTTTTACTCAACTGCTCTCCGCTGCTGTTGTTGCTGCTGTTGTTGCTGCTGTTTGTGCTGGGGCTGGGAGGAGCCATGGGGTGGGGAGCTGGTGCATAGGACTGCTGGAAACAGAGCAAAACAGAGAGCCTGTTACTGGAAAAGGCAAAATAGCACGGCAGAAGCGTGTGCTTAACCTAGGTAAATCCAGAGTTATGCTTGTCCTGCCCTCCCTGACCACTTCCAACTCCCCACTCCTATGGTACCCACTCCCAGCCAGCAAAGCCTTTCAAATTGCAAAACAGGACCAACCAATATTTTGGGTTCAGGCACAGCTGTGAAATGCATTATTCTACTATACTTTTTAATTTGGAACTAAAGTAGCTAGATCACAAAACAAAGCTCTGTCATGACAGATATTCAAGGAGTAACTAGCATTAAAGAAAGGAATGAAACACAATCTGCTCTAAGAGAATGCTAAAACACAAATAAGGACATCGAGCCAAAGGTACAGAAGCTGGTGCCAGAAGCCGAGCTAGTCTTTTCTAAACAGGAGGAGCACCCAGTACACATACAGTCAGGTGGCAGAGGGTTGGCTAGTCTGAGAGAGGAACAAAATTCCAAAGCAGCCTGAAAGCACTCTGTTGTTACGGATGTCTTTCGCAATAGAGAAAGAGGGTCTGGAAAAGACGATCAGGCCAAGACCTTCTGCTCTCAAAATCGTACCCACTTCTGAACAACCACAAACCACACACAGCAACTGAGAAATATTGCTTAAGAAGGGAAGCATTCTCACAGGGAAAAACAGTAACTCACTGGTAAATACATGCTGTGAAAAAAGACACCCACATGCTAGAAAAATTACCTAAACATCTCTGATCTGAGGCAACAATGGGGAATTTCAATTGCTGCAACCATCCCTGGCTCTCTGACCACTGGGGTATTTACTCACAGCACAGGGTGCTTGCCAGGAGAACAAAGGAGCCAAGGAGGAGGCCATCCTGTCACCACTGTGACCTGTGCAGAAAAGCTGAAATCTAGGGAAGAACTTGCAGGAACTGGAGGATCCTGAGGACCAAGCTCCAGACGGGGAGCCAGGGGAACTGGAGTCAGAGCTCCAGGATTGTAACTGCCTGCTGAGAGAGAGAAAATCCCATTTCCACAACCCGATCAGCACATCCTGCTAGCTTCATGTATAGTGACAACAGCAGGTAAATGTTGGACCAATGTTAAGTTAACCACGCTATGCTAATGGACTAATAGAAGCAAAACATCTGCAATTTTCATTATAGTAGCAATGACACTTTAGTGACTTCTAATATGCTTGTTCTGCATTTAGGCCTTGAACAGAGAAAATATTTAAGTCTGTGAGTAATTCTGTTCACGCTAATCAACTGCCCCTTTAATGTCAGTGGCTCTACTTTAGTGCTTATAATTATGCACACACTAAATCAGTCTTGGTAGATGGATGTTTCTAAATCAGTAGCTCTAAACTCTTTCAAATAAGTCCCTTTATTTAGCCCCTTATTTAGAGGAAAGAAAAATAAAAAAAGTTGGAGGACATAAGGGGAGCATCAATGACAGGTGATGATCAGACATTTCAATGAAATGAAACACCACACTTGCACCCATGCCTTTCCTCCTGGCCTCCTCCTTCCTTCTTCCCAGTTTCTCCCATTTAAAGCAGGAGAGAGGGAACACACTCCCAAGTGTCAGGACATCAGAATTCCTCTGCAATCTCACCTGGTCGTAATGTGACCCAAGTAGCAGTCATTAAAAGAAAAAATACTGGTTTTTAGTGTGATCACCATGCTATCAAGTAATGACATTCACTCTCATCTCCAGTAAAAGAGAAAGGGCAATGAGCTCCCTTCTCCAAGTCTTTGCACAGATACTTTTGCTGACAATCAAAAGCACTTAATGCACACGGATCATTTTTCTCTGCACACACAGTTTATGACTGGGTAATCCCCACCCACTCAAGCTTCAATGTCATTCCCCGAAACAGAGAGCTGAAGCAGCAGCCTTGAGTACCAGCACAGGCAACCAGCTCAACCAAGCCCCAACACTGGGGACACATCCTTGAAATCAGCTCCATGCCATAGCCACAGCCCAGCTGGACAACACTGCAGGCAATACCAACCTGTATTAAATACGTAGGCATCTACATGTTATAATATCCTGTCTGAAAGCATATTTAAATCTCTGTGCACTGCAGGGCCATGGACGAAGCAGGCATGACTGCGTATAACACATTTGGCTTTTATATATCAAGAGCACAGGAAATATCCCATGGTAATCTTGCACATTTTGAGCTTTGCTAAGGTTAAATAAAAAGACAAACAGAGGTCGAGGTTACACTCTTACTGCTTTACCCTACACCTCCCAGATTACCATGCACACTGAACGCACGTGAATGACGTAAAGCAGTGAAAGATCTTTCCAGAAGCCAATGAAGTGCTATGTACTTTAATTATTAATTGTTGTTATTATTATATATGCCTTAGCAGGGGATAATGAGTAAATGTCCTATTCTCACACCAACCTAATAAGCAAGAAAAAAAAAAGTGGAAATTTACCTTTGAAATACAAAGGGCCATTTTCATTCTATTATAAGATCTTTATCCTCACACAGAGGAAAACACTGGGGGCCTAATTCTAATTTAAGCTTAAGACATTTTATCCCTCTCAACCAGCTGAAAGGGGATGGAGGAGTGAACATAAAGTACATTTACACCAAGTTTGAGGCCACAGCTATTAAAAAAAGAAAAAAAAAAGTCCTTGGTATACAGAGAATGAGGCCATACGACAGGCTGTCCCTCAAGTAAGAGCTGCTCAGACAACAGGCACACATGGATGCCTGGGTTCACAGCAGTAGCCTTGGAGATGCTTTAAGGGTGGGCAGAGGCAGCCACACTCCACTTTGGGGGATGCTGATCTTCTCAGCCCAGCAAAAACTGCTACACTCCAAACCCTCTTCACTAATAAATCTCAGCCACAGCAGCCCACAGTAATTTCCATGCATTTCCAATACCCCAGAATACCATCTGCAGAAAGATTACCAAATTGCCTCCACTGACGCTGATGACATCTTCTGGCTGGTTGCCAGACTAAAAGCTTCGGGTCAGAAGAAAGCTTCCAATTCTTGTTTCCTGAGCTGCTGAATGGATGACTGATGGCAGAAGTATGTGCTTTGTCTCTAAATGAGAAGAGGATCTGGTTTGGTAATCTCCAAGTAATAACTGGAGTGAAAGAAGTGACTGGCAACTTAATGATGATCCCAGATATGGATCACTTGGTAAAGGATCCTGGACGATGTAGGGCACTGTCTGGGGAGCCACCTGCACACCTGGGAGCAGGCAATTTGTGCCTTGATCTGATGTTGGATCTCTCCATGGCTGGGGGCAAAGCACTCAACTTCTCTGCCTCGAGAGCCAGAAGGAGCACCACTGTCAAGACTGGTTCAAAACACCCTGACATCAGCTGTAGAAATCTGGAAAAGAGTTTTTGCCACCACAACCAAGCACAGAATCTGCACCTCTTGAAAAAAAAAAATAGGCAAAATCTAAATGTTTCACTTCAAAAGAGAGCTGGAATTCAGGGCTAGTTTTGCCATTAATTTTTCACGTAACCAATGCAACCAACTCATTTTTCAATTCTCATGCTTCATTATTCAGTGGAGAGTGTGTGGGGAATGAACTGGTTTGTAGATTGTTCCAAGCAGCTTATTAATTTAGCATGGATGGCTAATAGGATTTGTTTTCATCTTTGAAAAATGAATGAAATTTCTCCTTTTTCATTATTTAAAAGTGAAAAAAATTAATGCGCCAGCTCTTATCCATTCTCAGGAATGCACCCTTCTGCTTAAACCCTACAGTTCAATTCTCTGAAACAAAGTGTCCCGTGAAACCGCAGACAGCTAAGCATGAATAACGAGATACACCTTGGTCTTTCTCAGTAAGTAACCTAGAAATGCTCAACCAGAAGCCTCTCGGATACTAAATGAACAAGGCTCCTCCTTCCAACCTCCTTACACAAGAACAGTATTTACCTTTCTATGGCAACCAAGTAGTACTCTTAGGTAGTTTTTCACTAGTTGCAAGCTTAGACTAAAGTATTTTCCTTCCAAAGCAATGCACTACTTAAAAAGACAAATTTCAAATATTTTTCACATACAATTCCTTTTGGATGGGAATCACAGGCCCCAGATGCCAAGTTGTAGAGTCTGCTTTATTAGCAGCAGCTGGCTCCTTGGCAGTCTTCAGAGGCAGTCGGGCTTGTGGTTTTGGAGTGGCCTCAGAGCCTAGGATGAAGCTGGACAGCTATGCTGAAGGACTAGCCAATTTGTTTGTAGTCACCTTTGGCTATCCCAGATTTGTACTCTTTTATCCACTTGAAAGGGAGGTCTTGGCAAGCTTCCCTATCAACACCGATATGTTGACTTTTCCTATCGTAATTCATATTTTATATGAAGAAATGAGTACAACACACAGTCCTACATTAAAACATGGGTTATTTAAGCAACTGGGAACACACACTATCCATTTCACTCTGAATGGGGTGTTTTCCAGCTGCTAGATTCATCTAAGTGCCCAATTACAACACAATTCCCTTCGCTCCCAATTGAGAAAAATAAAATATGACAAAGTAAATACAAATAAATTGTGCAAATACCACTTTACAGCTCACATTAGGAAAAAACTGTTCTCTCTACACCCTACTGTACGAAGGAGTAATTTTTGTGAGCTGGAGAGTTCTTACACTAGCCAATTACAGAGAGGATGTCACCAACTTTTAGTCTGTTGATGGGATTTTGAAGCTGAGTGAACAGAAAATCTCCTATTAAGCAGAAGACAATCATCACAGTTGAAGAGAAAGCACAGCAGTGAGGGAAATACAGGAAAAAAAAAATAGATCAAAGTAACAGCAACTCTCCTGCCTTTGGTTTGCTTCCTCAGTGAGCAACAGCACCAGAAGGTAAGGTGTATTTCTCATCCATA
Source organism: Nicator chloris (assembly GCA_013400495.1). Taxonomy (NCBI): domain Eukaryota; kingdom Metazoa; phylum Chordata; class Aves; order Passeriformes; family Pycnonotidae; genus Nicator; species Nicator chloris. The sequence continues at coordinate 34,696 of WAAE01002741.1, forward strand.
CACAGGTGGAAGAGAAAAGTGAATAAAAGATGAACATTGAAGTGGGCAACAACGGCACCTCATGTATTCTAGAAAGGCTGTAAGGGAACTCGAATTATAATTTGCTTCCCAAGTCTGTAGGGCATTCAATGCTCTTGCAGAATCCAGCCATGACTATTGCCTATCTCCCATCTGGCCAGTGAAGGCCTGGAAGACAGAGCTTCTTTTCGATGCTTCTCTACACAGTCAGGTCTTTCCCTAGACAGGTAAGAGAAAATAAACAGATGTAGAAGAGTCTGAGTTTTCTAACCCCTCTGCACAGAAACAAAGCTTCCCAGACTGTTTCTGTAGAAGCACCAACTCACCTCTTGGCAGCATTTTCAATTTGTAAAGAATGGCATGTGAAAACATGAGTAAACTCAGAAGATGAACAGAGACAATAAGGTTCAAAATCTATTCCCACACAGTTCTTTCAATCAAGAAAACCAGAACACACCTCAAGAGGATTTTGATTTCTTTGAATTCCTTCCAAGGCCTTTAAAAGTGAATTGCTAGATATAAGAAGCCCAGTGAGTCAGCGCTGCCGGGTTACACTCTCTGTACCACAAAATCACTGCACTACTCCAAGCAAGTCATTTAAGTTCCTTACATCTCAGTTTACTAATCTGTAATAATTCTTCCTTACCTTCTTAAGGCATATATAATGCTCTGTGATTACTGATGAAAGACACTACTAAGGATTGCAATATTACTTAAAGATGGGGAAAATATTATTAAAGTCTAACTAATAACTAGAGCTAAACCTAATTCTTTTGCAGATAAAAAATGATTTCTCTAGACAATGATTTTGCTATTCTGTATCTAAACTGAATGAATGAAATAATTTAAAATAATAAAATGCCAATCAAATTAGTTTTTTCATTAATAATATTTTTTAATTTAAAGTCAAACTTAGAATTATGTGTTCACAGGGCTATTGTGATTGTAATGTATGCTTTGAACTTACTTTTTTCCAAATTATATCTTTATTACATGGGAAAAAGGTGTAATTGTGTTTTGCTTACCCTTTCATTTCACACAGGGGAAGAAAAAAAAAAGGTCACTAGGGGAAAATGGAAATTATGAAAAAAGCCCCAGCTTAGTCCTCCAACAGACACAGTAGTCATTCAACAGTCAGACTGAAATTGGGATTTGATGGATCAGTAAAATACTTTGAGATCTTTGCTTCACAGACAAAGCTGTTGAAATCAGTAGGCTAAATACTCCCGAGGCTTACAGTTCCCTTGAACCTGGCACAAAGCATCAAAGATTATAGAAGGAAAGCACAGGCAGAATTTGGCTCAATTTTCTCTATTCCAAACTACAGTCTTCCAAATCATGACTGTCCAGATTTTAGCATTTTAGAAATATTTACAGGGAGACAATATGGAGAAATCAAGGCATCCATAGGAAGAGGAAGAAGTTCTTTATTGGACATTATCTACAAAGTAGGTCTCATTTTATACAGTTTTCGGAATTAAAACCAACCAATGAAGCAAAGAAAAAGCTCCAGCAATTCATTGCTCTGGCTATCTTCAAGAGCACTGAGAGTTTAGCAGTCATTAGCCAGAAAAGCCTGAAAATCTTCTCACTAATAGTATCTCCTATTTCCAGTAAGACAGGCTGAAATAGTCTGCACTACCACCATCATCAACAGGAAATTTCAAAAGCAAATTGGTCGGATGTAAAGTAGCTTATTTTGAAGTGTGATGAAGTCGAAAAAATAAAGTGGATTAGAGAACGTATCATTAGGAGAGTCTGAAGATCATTTCACCTGAGGATAAATGGGCTCCAGGAAAAACCAGTCCAAGAGAGCGGAATGGCACAGAAATTATTTGCAGATGTTTGCAGATGGAGAATACCTTGGCCATCACTGCCCACTTGGGTTTTGGTCACTGAATGGATGCAATAGATGCTGCAGAGATGCCAGCTTCAGCTCTTCACCCTCTCCTGCCTTCATATTGTTATACCACAGATGGAGCTACTCATCCCTCATTAGCAATTTCCTGTTTATCCACAGACTACCTGTAGTTCGGGTCTAAAATATGGTAGCTTCTCTGAATTGAGGGCTTCTTACATCCAGTCAGGAGGGCAAAATTCAGTCCCTAGCATTAAAAAGCCAAAAACTAGCAATAGGAGCTGTGTCATCAAATAAATATTTTCCAGAGTGGAAAATAACCTTCACAGTCTTGTCTGCTCCCATCCATTTCGTGGCAGGAGGCTCCCATGACAGAATATTCCTGAGACATTATTTATTTCTCCGCAAGGGAGAAGAAGAATTCTTTCTATAGATAAAGTATTTTGGCACTTTGGCAAACTCATAAACAATAGCCTATATCCTTCAACATAAATTAGTGTTATTGCTTCATTATCCAATCCATTCATATTTTATTGATGTACTGAGACTAAATGTGACCAGACTCTAGATCTTAAAATTATTAAATCTGGGCAATCTGGACAATAAAACATTGCAATTCCTCTAATAAGAATATTTTAGAGCACAGATCAAAATATGATGGCAATTACTGTTTGTGATACAACAGCTCTGTGGTAAAAAAAAACAGAAAACAAAACAGAGGGGGAAAATAACAAATTCAAGAAGAAATTATTGTTTGTGTTTACGTTTCCACATAGCCAGTTTTAAGGCTACAATGAGCTGTCGGTCCATTTGAAGGTTAAGAATAAAAATGCAGACAAAGAGGCTGATACTTAACTTTCCAAATGTTTGCAAGAACAAACACATATTTTGTTCCGAGAAACTAAATTTACTCTCTGGGTATTTGTTTACATGTGGCAGACTAAAAGCATCTTGGAAATGAGATGCTGCAGGCACGTGCTGCATTGCACTGCTTTTCTCCGCACAGTCCCCACATACCCCGGCATCAACGCTGCTGTGAGAACCTGGCTGCAATAAAAGCCCCCCACATAATTTACAGCATAGAACAAAATTTACAGCATAGAACAAAACTAAATATCAATACCATCTCTTTCCTCTCCACTTGAGAAATTGGCGAGCAGAGATCAGAAGCAGATGTGTTTTCATTCTAAAGAAAGAAAGCCCAACCAAAAAGGTTTTTCAAGATCCAACCCAAGTTTCCTCAGTTTATCCTTCTTATAGAAGAATTAAGCAGGAAATCTGCCACTGTTGACATAAGCACTGTTGGGCTGGAGGATTCAGGGACGGCAGAGCTCCCCAGGAATGTTGCTTATCATCTCCCTGTTACCACAATGATCTTCTGTAGATGTCCATGGGAAGCTCTGCCTCCTCCACCCAGTATATATAAAGATGAGTTGTGACTCTCGTCCTGTGGCCAAAAGAATCCACGGAATGCAGGGTTTGGGAAAGGCTTTTCCTTTCCACAACAGCGTGGCAGCATTACCACAGAATTTGGGGCATTTCACAACAGCCAGAGTTCATGTTTTCTTTGAGACCCCTCGAGCTACAGTAACACACTGGTGTCAGGCAGGATGCCAGAGGATGCCCACAGAAGATATGAGCCATCACAAACCTCACCACATTTTTGCTTCCAGTGCAAACTCATCCAGCACATTCATCACAGAAAACAGCTTTTAAAAAAATTGCCCACACAAGTCATTACAGTTCATACATAATTCCTCACTTAGGAAGAAGCAGACACAACCAACCTTGTGAGACCAGTGCATGTGATTTCATCTATAGGAGAGCTAGAAAGCCTTCCCAAGAGTAAGCTGATACAGTAGGGGTAAGAATTTAAGTCTAGGTTAAAATTAAGGTGTCAGCCTATGGACATAGTTGGCCAAGGTGGTGCCAGTCACTTTCATGCTTCTGACAGCCCTGAATACTGTACCAAAAAAAGGCTAAGGGAGACAGAGAAGCTGGGGTAGGGCTCACTGTACGCAGCTGAGTGTGAAACCCCACATTAAGAACCTCTCTGTCCCATTCTAGATACTCCTCTACATTCTTAAAACCAGCTGACTGTGTAAGAGAGAGAACTTCATCATGAAGTCACCATTATACATGACCTGAGAAACTATCTGGGCCCATGGAAAGACTGAAGGAATGGGACTCTGCAAGCCTTAACTTGGTGAGGAGGTGAATTCCAGACCTTCTTCAGGTCAAAAGGAGCTTTGAACATCACATTACTGACATCCCAGGAGCCCACAAAACATTAGGAACATGGGAAGGTGAGCGAGATACGCCAGGAACATTCTGGGAAGTCCAGAGCCCGTAACTATGGGCTTTAAATCATATGCTAAGGAAGATGAAGAAGCACTCTCTACTTTGTTACTGGAGATTCTGATACCTTATCAAATCTCTATTTTCTTTAGATTTCACGTGGCAGACTTGGGAGGTAGTATGGAACAGCTGTTTAATTTTATTTGATTTTACAAGCATCTAACATAACTTACATTAAAATATCTTCCAGACAGCAATCAAATCTACTTGAGGCAAAATGTACTAAATAAACTGAATAATTATTGCAAAAAACAGAGAACTTCTTTATCCTATCTTTGTAATTTTCAGAATTACACACAATTTATTTACAGACTTCTTTTCTTTTTTCCCTTAAAATTCAATTTTCTGTAAATTTTATTGGTTTTGAGAATGAACTTATTTAAGCATGCTGAGACTGAGTACAAAACCCCTGTACAACACTACTGTCTTTTTGGACCCATGAAACAAAATATTGTCATACTTTTGTTTCCACTCATACTCTTACAAGGAAGTCATATGTACCTTAGGCTGAATTGAAGCCTGAGCACTAAACTCTCAAGACAAACCCTATATTCACACCAAATGCAGACTGAGGCAAAGGTCCTAATTGATCAGCCCACTCACAGGGGTATTCGGCCACCTGTCTAAGTAGATGCCACAGCAGTTAATGCCCAGCACGCACTTTGTTGCCATGACTTCGGGTCCTGGAACCACCGGACTACTGAATGATGAAAATTTTGTAATATTCAGAGTCACTGAAAGATGACAACTATTTTTTTATTTTTGCAACTCTGTAAGACTCTGGCATGTTTTTCCTACAAGGCAAATAAAATCCATGAAGCTTTTTTTGAAAGGTAAAAATAACTTCAGAATGCCCATTTGCCTTCAAAAACAGTGAATCTGAATATAGATAGACCTGACCTGCTGCTTAGATATGCAAAAGACCCATCACTTTTAAAACTGCAATACAGTATTGTTCGTAAGTCCTTTCCCATCTAATTCTTACTTCTTTCTTCAGTGTTTCCCCTACCTCTGATTTGAAAAAGTTTACGAGCAGGGCAAGGCAGGGGGGGTGGCTGAAATTTAAAAGATCTACACGTACTATAAGTTCTCAGCCTCTTCCCATTTCTTCAACAACAGATTGTGCCACTGTGCTTGTCCAAAGTTTCAAATGTCATTTGACTCATGCACTCAGAAATGTTGACTCAATTAAACTATCCACACAAAACTAGCTTTCAGTTTGGTAAGGGCAACCTACTCTCTTTTTTTCTGGTATGCTTAGGATGTCTCACAGTGCAGAAATCTGATTTCAACGCAACAACTTGCTTTTTCTCGGTTCCCCAAAATCATCACTATTTTCTGCTAAACGTTGCGGCACGATGAGCCAAGTGTCTTGCTAACAGACACAGACTCAGCTGAAGATGCTCTGCCTAAAGCATTTTGGGCTCTGTGCCATGTGCTTTTCCCTACCGTGCGAAGTAACAATACGAAGAACCTGAACTTCCGCGCTCAGGGGTGAGGAGCTTTGCAATGTGGGGATGCATCTGTGTAAAATCCAACGCACCACTAATTGGGATAATGAGGTACTCCTGTTGCAAGCAATAGGAATTCGGAGTAACAGGGCACATATGTTAAATTCCTGAAACAAGCCCCCATCTCTGTTTACTGTTTTTCATCCAAACGATATATTTCCTGATAAACAAAAGCTTAAATTTCCTTCTGCACTGCAGCATTGCCTCCAATCTCTTCTGTTAGCTTTCTGGCTTTTTGACCTTTTAATATTCTTCATTCACGCATGATTTATTTTTTAAGTCGGCATTTTTTTCCTCTGGAAAGAATATGTATTTGAAATAATTGCAAATGTTAAATCAGGATAAGCAAAGGAAGAAAGAAAATCTCCTTAATACATTTTCTTAATAAATAGTGTATCATGCTTTAGAATAGAAGCTTGAGCACTTATGACATGTAACAATAAGGTTTATATTTCAAATCAGATACATATAAATATTCTAAAAGTCTTAATACGACTTAATGCCTCTGTCATAGGCTCATATGCACAAAATGGTGAGGGGAAAAAAAAACTGTTCAAGTCTAAAATGAAAAATAGTTTACATTAGAAAATCCAAACCAGAATGGGGAAGAGTGGCAACTACAATACTTCTAGCAAGTATTACAACTTTTGTAATAATAGCACACAGTGAAGCAGAAAGATAAATTGGTTAGGAATACCAGCTTGTCTACGTGCGTGTTGGCAGCAAAAAGAAAACTAAAGAAAGATCTGCCCACTGCTCAATAGGACAGGGGACAAGTGACAAAGGACAGACAAAAGCACTTGGTGCTTTCTTTGCCTCACTCTCCACTGGCAAGATCTGCTGCCAGTCCTCTTGGCTGTCTTCCCCTAGTAGTAGGGCCTGGGGTGAGAAGTGCTGCTGAGGAAGAGGAGCATTAAGTTAGAAACCACTCCAGGAAGCCAGTGAGAGGTAACTGAACACAAACTGTAAGGAAGCCAGCCTGTGTCACGCAGAGGCTGGTCCCTTTTATCTCTGAAAGGCCATAGCAACTGGAGGCCATCAGGATGTCTGGAAAAAAAAGCAAACATTACATCTGCCTTCAGAAGAGGGAGCATTTGAGGGTCATGACGCTGGCCACAGCCTGGCCCAACTAAAGAGAAAAGCCTCACAGGTGCTATGTCTAAGCACGTGAGAAACAAGAGCATCCAGCAGGGATGAGCAAGGACAAACAAGACTTGGCCACCTTGCTCAACTTCTGTGCTGGGACAAGCAGCTCCACAGATCAGGGGAGAGGAGTGGATGTTGCTTGCCTTGACTTTAGCAAGGCTTACAATGTGGCACTGTCACAACAAGCTGGATGACAGGAGGGAGTGCACCCTCACCAACACTGCAAGTAACACCAAGGTGGGGGCAGCGGTTGGCCAACTAGAGATAAGGGCTGTCTGAAAATATTGTCAGTCTATCCAATGCTACAAGAAAGAACCGCTCAGCACAAAACTCCTTCACCTCACGCATTATGTATGCTAAAAGCTCTCCAAGTTTACTTACAGAACAAATGACTGCTAAGTGATTTGTGCAGGTACATCCTATAATCAAATTCAACTGCACAAAAAGGATTTACTAAAACCGAGACATCTGAACTTTATTCCGTTGCTATGCTTTGACCTCAAGTTTAGTTCATTTGCTAAAGTCATCATTAAACAACAATGTTCCACACAGATTTCAACAGCAGTAGTATTTACATTAATGCAATATCCCTGGATTAAAGGAATTAGAAATACTGAATATCCTGTTCCTCAGCTTCTTTGAGGATTGGCAGTGTAGACTAAGGAAACACTCTCTAAGAAAAAGCAGCACTAATTTTAGGGCAGTCTGGTTCTCAACCATTTGAAATTAAATAAACTGAAAAGTCTTTAAAAAACTGAGAATAAAAGTTATACAATTAATGCCACTATCAGATGCCATCAGATAATAAACGTTCAGTCTGGATAAGATTTTACATTACATGTATCCATAGTTATAACAATTTTTTGTTTTGTTTTGTTTTTTTTAATAATATTCTTAAAAGGGTGAAGGGAATCTGACTCCCTCAGCCATATCAAGGCATAGGTCCCAATGGGAAGCATACTCTGTCCAGGTACTCAGAGTATCTAGGCTAAATGTCAGACACAAAGTGTCACACAAAATAGATCCAAAGGGCTAATAGATCTTAAGCCTCACATTTGGGGAATCTGTGTGGAATCGTTCTCTCGATGG
>WAAE01002743.1:0-16610 GCA_013400495.1 Nicator chloris
TATCACTTGCTAAGATACTTTAGGAAATGTAGCCTTTAAATATCTGTTTAGGCATTTTGGCTAATAATAGATATCCCAAAATTTTGTTTCCAGTCTTGACTTTCTTGAAAGTTTCTGTTTCCTATCTACAGATATACTAACAAAACCTGTTTTCAGTATAAGCCATAAAGCTTCATTTTTACATCTGCTTATAATGATCCCAGTATTTGCTCTTGTTTTGTAACTTTAGGCTTAATATTATTACGTAAAAAAACATACAATTTTATATTACCTGCAACAGATTCAGTCAAGAGCACATCTTTCAAATCTCTCTGGATACCATCTAAACATATTAATATTCATGACAACTTTCTGCCTTGACATTCTGGACAGTCATTTGTTGATTTCCAGGCTTGAATACTCAGACATATGGGATTTCAAATGTGGAGAATTAATTCCTTATCTATTCTTGCTCAGTACTTTTTTTATCAGTCTTCATTTGAGATAAATATATTTAACATGGCATCAATTTGAGAAAGCTGTGACAACTAGTGTGCTATAATTGGTGAAGGCTACAACATCAATGGGTTTTATTACACATCAATACCTGCAGAACTTTCCAATAATGAGAATAAGAGGAAACATTTAAATTCAGTAAATGGAAAGCTCTAAAATTTATGAGCATCTCAGATAAAGCAGACTGATGGAATGGTAAAATGCCATAAATAGAAACAAGACTAAATAAATCTTAAACATTTGAGAAAGCCAAACTTGTGATAAAATCCAAAATAGCCCAGTATCTTTCAATAGATACAGGACATACTGAGCTGGAAGTGGAGACAACTCCAATGTGTAATGTAAAATAACTGCTCGATGTCAGAAAATAAAATAGAAGGCTAGCCAAAGGCTCTCAGACACCTCATCAGCTCCAAATGCACATGTACAAGCCCAATATAACTGACTTCAAATGGAAAAAAAAAAAAAAAAGGAAGATAAAAATTTAAAGTTTTAATTCCTACAGTTAAAAAAAAAAAAGAAAACACCAAAGCATCTATAGTATTTTATTGTCTCATACATGTATTAAACCCATCTATGTATACTGAAAGATTTTGTTATTTTCTAGTGTGGAAATATTAAGGGTTTTTGTAATGTTCTGTCAAGATTATTTGCAAATATACCTGCATAAATGTCCCAATATATTAATCGACCTACACAGTTATTGCTCAAAATGAAGGACCACTATTAAATGAAATTAAAAATCCCTTAGATAATAAGTGTCATTATTTTCATATTCTAATAGGCAGAACTCTTCAGCTAGTCAAGCCTGTTTCATTCTTTTACATTACTAGAGAGTGCTGATTCTCCATAATAGAAAATTATACCTTTTCACTGATTTTCAGTTTTCGCTGATTTTGAAATAATGTATTTCCTCAGCTCATTCATTTTTCATCCTCACCAACCAGTCTTTCCCCTTTATTAATGCATTAATCATCATTAATGATAATAAAATTATTTTTTGTTTGTGTCTCTGTGAGTAAAGCTTCTCTGTCAAGTGTTGTAAGAAGCTAGACCACCATCCATGCACTAATCAGTAATAAGTTCTGTCATGTCAGATTAAAAAATAGGCATAAAAAACACACACAAAGGAAATGTATGTGTGTGTTGGATTTGTCATTCCATTTGCTTACAACACGAGGTGGTGACACAATTTCAAAATTCTCTTTGATCTATTAAAAAAAATATATGCTGTCATATATTTGCTCTGATCCCTTTATTACCTACTCTAAGCAAAGTACTTAGCCTTTCACACTGGGTGAACTCAGCAAAAGCCACTAATCAGTGAAGTTCTAGTCATGGTTTTCTTGAATTGCATTGGCAAATACTACTTTTTACTTGATGTTAGCTTTGTTTTGGTATTTCAGCATTCTGGAAACTGAATATTAGATGCGCCTCCAAAGATCACAAACAAACAGTCATGAGTTGAAATGAGTGGATGTTTGCAGAGGCTGACATGACATCATATTTGATATAGTGACATCTTCATGATGTGTGTAATACTGCTAATACAACCATGCTGTGGTTTAAATCCAGCCAGCAAGTCAGGCCCATGCAGCCACTCACTCATGGCCCAGTGGGATGGGGGAAAAAGTTAAAAGACATCATAAAAGTATCGACAGTAAGCATCTGGTTCTCTGCTGTTATTCCTGCAGTCACACAGGGGATAAATAGCTGCAAGAGGCAGATTTCTGTCCTGGGTTTGGGTGTTTGCAAACTTTGACACTTCCTTGATCAGAATAAAGTTGCCATCCCCTTCCCCAAGATCAGCAAAGTGTTACACTGTAAAGGAAGAAATGTTTATCTGTCATAACATCCTTCCTAACCCTGGCTGTCGAAATTTATCCCCAGTTGTCAACTAAACCCTGTGCAGCCACTCAGTCATTACCCTCCAGGGGGGAAAAGAGAATCACAGAAGTGAGAAAACTCGTGGGTTGAGATAAAGACAATTTAAGAGGGAAAGCAAAAGCCATGCACACAAAAGAGCAAAACGAGTCAATTCAGTTCTTCCCTTTGTCAGGCAGGTGTTCAGCCATCTCCATGAAAGTCAGCCTTCACCACACGTAAGGCTGACTCAGAAGGCAAATGTCTGCACTCCAAATAGCCCTTCCTTCCTTCCTTCTTCTTTCCCCCTCTTTATATGCTGAATATGATACCATCTGGCCTGAATTATCCTTTGGGTCAGTTGGGGTCCGTGTTCTGGCTGTGCCCCCTCCCTTGTGCACCCCCATCCTCCTCACCAGTGGGTGGGTTGAGAAGCAGAAAATGCCTTGGCTCTATGAAAGCACTGCTCAAAAATAACAAAAAACACCCCTGAATTATTAACAGGGTTTCCATCACAAGTCCAAAACACAGAACTATACTAACTCTGAAGAAAATTAACTCTATCCCAGGCAAAAGCAGAACACAGCAAAAAGAGAGGGAATAAAAACTGCAAAACATTATGCAAAAACAATTCTGAATATTAGTGGCAAAATAAGCAAATTTGTGTAATATATTTATTTTAAAATCCCATAAATTATTTTGCCTTTACTTATCTAAGTACATGTTACAGATTATTTTTAAGCCTGTTTAACACAGAGAGAATTTAAATGAACATATGAGAACACAGCAGGATTGAAAATAAGCGCATGTGCTTAAGTGTCTAAAACAGAATTTAAATGCTAATTTTAGGTACCCAAGAGATCCTAACAAACTATAAAAAAAACTGGCTACATGGTCTTTGTGTTTGTGACTCATTCACTTGGCATGTCTGACCACTAGCTCAGAAAAACATTTGGAGCTTGAGTGTGAGAATTCAAAGTTTTGTCTATCTTCTACTTTCCTGGCAAAGCAGACTTGGCAGCAATACCCACTAGATCCTCAGCAGGCACACAATGCCTAACTGGATATTCCTGAAGGTTGTAGGTACCTTATTGTTTCTGAAATTACCTGGAAGCACCTTGAAAGTAGAACAACTCTCTACCAAGTAGTTAAAGCCCAAACTTCACAAACTGCACATTTTTTTAACCTTTCATGCTGCCTATTTTTATTTAACAATATTTCCTGTCTGTGGAGGCACCATTCCTAATCTCCTTAAGTGATACTGGTGATACTGGTTGTCTAAGGGTTGTGAAAGTTTGTATTATATCCATTGTTATAGAGGTTTGAGGAACTGAAATGTTAACGATTAATGACTCAAAACAATCGGCCTTTTACAAAAGCAGCAGGTACTTTGCTGAAGATGTACACAGTAACCACAGGGTGCAGAGGGGGTGATCACTCACCCCCAGAGGCTAGTCTGAGACAGATGAGGGAAAAGGTCGGTAAGAAGTAGGTCCCATGAGGTGGGATAGTGCTTTTTATCATGCCAATGTCCTCCTTTACACAACTGGCTCATGTGTGAAAACTCCCCTCCAGGAAACAAGCAGGACATTCACACATGGACCTGAGGGTTTTCATCCCTTCTGACAGAGTAGAACTGCCCCACTACGCCGATGTGAGAGGCAGCTGTCATGTCGTAGGAGGGGGCATAAACCATCAGAGGCTCCTGAAGTGCCTCCAGACTCATTTCTGAGTGCCTTCCACTTGCACATGGTCCACAGTATTGCAAGAGACCACAGCGTTGCAACAGACAGTGTGAAAATCCCCTCTCAGAGGAGGTACCTGGGAATTCTCACATAGAACTCAGTCTATATTAACCCACTGAACTCTGTGTTTCATGGGCTTCCCTTGCCCTCAGGACTGCAACCATCACTTCAACTAGAGGAAATCATAATTGTAACAATCAAGTCTTGTTCTTTCTTTCTTTCCTTTATACTTCTTCTTAAATGTATTTTATGCTTTCCTATTGCTGTATTTCTAGAGATAATAACCAAACACACTACATACATCCTTTCCATCACAACCAAATTGTTCTAAAATAAACCCTACACACACACACACACACACACACACACACACACACACACGTATGTGTGTGTGTTTGTATGTTTGTTTTTTGTTTGTTTATGTGGAAAGAAGAGCCTGAGTTACCCTCACCCTCAGAGCTGGATTGGAACAAGAGGGAATTCTCTGGTACTGCCAGCCTACTGTTTCCTTGATGTAACATGTGCCTTCTTTGCCCATGCAGTACAGACATGTAAAATCGTTTGCCTTAGTAAACTTCCTGCTCATCTCCCTTGGAGTGCACCACGACTTTTACAATTACACTTCTTATCTACAGCAAATCCTGACTTCTCTGTCTATTTGTCTTTAATTAGAGCTCCTCTCCCTGACTTTCTCTGTTACTTGGTGATTTTTGGTGTCTGATATATGAATTGTCAGGTGCCAAGCAGAACAACCCTGATAACCAAAGGTTACTGGGTAACAGCAGCTATCTCCTTTGTTTCATTGTAGAAGTTATCATAGAAGTGCTAAAACACTGCAAAATTCAGCTATCAAGCAAAATTTTTGTCAGCTGGTGTGTCATGATTTGGTGTTGCTTGAACTACATATTACAATCAAGAGCAAAGAATGTAATAGGTTGAAAAGTCCATTAATCCCACTGAAGGAAAAACATTGAAAAGTCATTTTCTTCAACTCCTGTGACAGTTAAAATCAAGTCAAAATTACCCATAATCAGATGAAGAAAAGCAAAACCACTGCAAGGACACCATCAGCATATCTTAACCCACTCTGCTGTGGAAATGTGCAATGAAAAATGAGGTGACATATGCTGGCAGGCATCAGATTTCTATTTCAAAATACCAATTTTACACTTTTTTAAAATTAAAAGCTTTTCTTACTTTACTACAAACACCTTGATGATGGGATTGTGCTCTTTTTTCTTAGTATGACAAATATGCTGCTTGATTGGACAAGTTTACCCTGTTGCAGTATTCATTTTGCCACTGCAAGTTTTTGTGAAATGTCTCTAAAATTCAGTCCACATTTTGTGATTAGGTCTACATTCATTAACTTTACATTCTTTGAGTGAACTTTCTGCTGATATGCAGCCTTCACAGTTGAAATGCAGAATTTTGTGAACTATTTTAGTCATCTGTCTTTTCACACTGTGATTAGTTAGTATACATTTATTTAAAAATATATTGTGATTATATATATAAAGGGTTCGCTTTTCACCATTTCAGATTTCTACTACCATGAGAAATTGCTGTTTAATTTGCAGTACTTGCTTGTATTTAACTTAAAACTCTACTCTGACAGCTGTGAGGAGTAGTTATCGAGTATTCCTATTTCAAAAACCATTATTTATGTTATCCACTGCTTTCATAATTAATAGGAAGAAGAGATCAATATTTTACAGGCACATTAAGCATAGTTAACTGAATGCAAGTCCCAATCACAAATTTAGTCTGCAGTAACCTTTCCTTCCAAGAAAACCAGTCAAAACAAAAAGTAAATATTTTCATAATCTAATGCTACTGACTCCTTAGACTGTGAGAATATACTCTTAAAATATTAATCCTTTCTCATGGGCATTAGTTTACTGCAATTGAAGTGTTCAGATCATATTGCGTGCAGGGAGACTTTAGAAAACACTGGCAGACAATCTCTGGCATGGACTTCAAATTTCCACATAAAACCTCATGAGAATTTGCAAGTCCATAGACAGAGAAGGGTGACAACACCCAAAGAGCTTCATCAAAGGGATCTGATGGTGTGTTCAGATCTGCTGGGTTTGTCACAGGATAAATTTACAACTGTGTACTCAATACACACAGAAATTCTAAGAGATGAAAATGAAGACAGGAAATAAATTGCAGAGGACAGAAGAAGTTAAATATGGTATTAGGTCTTTCACTGAGGCCACAATTTGATTACTGAAGAGCCTGGCTATAAAAAGCCAAAGACTAAAAATTGACTACATAAATTACCAATCATGACATTATTAGTCGCCCTCCACAGTTTTGGTACTACAGTGGAGTAAACTGAGAAGCATGGTTCAGAACCAAAAATCACTTTTCATATACAGCTTACTACAGCTAAAAGTAAGGAACTTATTGTTAAGTGCATACTGCCAAACATGTCAACAAGGAGTGAGATCAAAGATAGCTGCAGTATGGCATCAATGAACAAGAAATATTGGCTGCCATAGAAGCCATTAAAGTATACAGCAATAATAGGTATTGACAGTAGGTCGCGAGCACAACCAGCCCCGCCCTCAAAACAGGGATGACTAGATCTAACTCTGCCTCCTCCTTGTTTTTACATTTGCTATTCAGTATCGGCTCTTCCTTTTTACTTTTCCCCTCTTTTTTCCTTAAAACCAATATATGTTCCTTTTTCTTTGCTGATGGGATTTGCTTACATGATAAAACCATAAAAAAGCTGAGCATACTCTAACTCTTCAAAATATTTTTCTCACATGCGAGACATCAAGCTTGATATTAATTTCTTATCTAAGCTACCGAATTCAGGCCACGTCTCATTGCCTTGTTCATACGTTGGCCACATTTTTTCTGAGTCTGATAAGTCTGCGTTGGGGGTTAGATTTGTTTCTTTTTTTTCCTTATAGAATTTTTCCTATAAGTTGCTAGGACACTAACTACTGGGTACTTCGGGGTGCTTTACCAGAACAAAGATGTGGCCAAAAATGGGGAGGGGAAACCTCCTCAGGCACTCAATCTGAGCCTTCAGAGTGGTGTAGTGTCGCTGCAGTTTTGGGAAAAGGAACTCACTCCTGCTATAGAGTCCAGCCCACTCCTGCTTCTTCTGGTGTGGGCTAAGCTCCTGCTGCTGGGAGCAGCCACTGAACTGGGATCTTGTTATCCCCTGCCTCGCTAAAGTCGAGCCTCAGGGCACTGGGAGCAGGACTGCTGTTGTCCTGCCCCCCTGCTGCTCCTGCAGCACTGCTCGGAGTTTCTCACCGGTCTTCAGCTCTGGAGTTTTCTGATCCCATCTCTTCCATCTCTTCCCGTCTGCGACAAACCCGCCATTCCCACGTGGTCCCGAGCCCGCGCCACAGCGCCCCCTGCAGGCGCGTGGGGATCATCGCACCCGCCCTGCCCGCCGGGAGCCACCGGCGCCCCTGCTGGCTGTGCCGGGAACTGCACCGAAGGGGAGAGGGCCTGTGGTCAGGGAAACCATTACTGGGTTCCTGGTCCTGTTTGTTATTATTGCTGTAGGTGTTGTTGTTGTTGTTTGTTTGCCCTGTTATACATACTAGCAAAGAACTGTTATTCCTACCCCCAACACCTTTGCCTGGGAGCCCCTTTAATTTTCTAAATTATAGTAGTTTTGAGGGAGGAGGTTTGAGTTCTCCATCCCAAGCGAGGCCCTGCCCTCCCCAGCAGACACCTGTCTTTCAAACCAAGACAGTCTGGATTTAAAAAGCTGTGACTCTCTACCAGTTAGATCGTGCCAGTTTTTCAATACTAATCCTAAGAGACTGTTTCTTGGAATCTTGCTATTACGCTCACAGGAGATTACACATCCCATATCTTGACATTTATAAGTAAGAAAGTCTGCAGGTATCAAAAGAACCAGAGAGAGAGAGAGAGAGAGAGCAAACAAGAACTAGATACAGGATTAGAAGTCACAACCTTCAGAGCCACAGCACAGGAGTGAACCCACTGCACCACCACCAGCCCCAGGTCAATATTCTCCAGCTTTTTCCTCCCACACCAGCAGATGAGATGGAGAGCAAATGTAAGGCAACTCCACCTGGACCCCCTAGGGTCCTTGCACACTAAAGAAGACTACAGGAGACCTCTTAACACCTAACTTAGGTGCTAAAACAGAATACCACCTTTATTCAGTTACTCCCTTGCCTCTGTGCTAGATTCGAGGATTTTTGGGCTCTGATACCTTCTGGACCGAAGCTGGGGCCTCCCTGGGAGTGCTGGCAGGAGTGGGGGGGCAGCTGGGTGTTCCTCTGGGGAACACCAGGGGTCCAGGGGTTTTCCAGATGTCTTTTGTCCCTCCTGGGGTGCCAGAACTGATGCCTAGAGAGGTTGACCTGGGCTAGACAGGGTAAATGAATAAAGTAGATATTTACTGAAAGGCCTTAAAGGATACCTTGGGCAGTACAAAAGCCCAGCCATGGCTCTGCCCAAGATGGACCCAAGATGGATGCAAGATGGTTGACTGGTCATGAGTTTTCACACTTTTATAAGTTTTGGTCCATTTACATATTGGGGTCAGTTGTCCAATTACAGCTTCAGGTTATGAAGTCCCATCCTCCCAGTTTTCTCTCTTCAATTCACCATTGTTTATACTTTTTGAGCCTGAAGCTGCAACAATGTCCTTGGTTCTCAAGCTGGAAAAGGATTTTTTTGTCTAACTACCCTGTGAAGAGAACTTGCTAACACTTTATATGAAGATCAGTCATACACTAAGGCAGTACAGAATCTAAAAAATATGGAAGCTAAAACTTAAGGCATCAGTATAACAATGATTACAGGATTGATGTAATGGCATCCTAGTAATTAATATAACAAAGCTCATAGTAATGGGATAGATTAGTGGCCTGCGTCAACAAATTAAACATCATTGTTTTCCAGGTGTTTAAGAAAAAGAGAGGAAGACACACAGACACAGGACAAGGAGAAGCAACTGAAGGAGGTTGGCAGTGAAGCCAAATAGGAAAACCACTGACAAAATCTATCTCCACACAAAACCAGAAGCTCAGCAAATTTTCCATCACTGTGACATCACCTACAAGCTCTTGCCATAAAATCCACTCAGATGGATCACTCAGTTTTGGTGCAGGCGCATTTCATGTGGGAACTTTTAAAAGTGAATTGTGTCCTATTTCCAGAGGAGCAGCTCTGCTGTACTTAACATCTACATTCAACTGAGGCCAAAAGTGAGAAAATGTAGGCATGCCTCTCATCCGTGGACATTTTGACAAGCAGATATCAGAGGCAAAACTTGGCAGCTACAAAATCTTGCACCAGCCGAGTTGTCAGAAAGGTTATTCTTTCCAAACGACTTTCTATTGCCTCATTATGAAGCAATTGTGTAAGAGAACAGCATCATCCCAAATGTGTCTAGGCTGGGCGGATACACTCATCAGAGTGTAAATAAGTACTTCCACATTTGCAGAGACAAATTCTGTAAAACATAACAAACTAGGTTTATTTTAAGCCTACTAGGTTCCTCTTTGAACAGTTAATGAAAAAAATGACATCTTTAAAGTCCATCAAAATTCTACAATATGGTAGATTGGCAGAATAATTTAGGAGACAATCACATTAAAAACTCCTGACACCTTACCATGGTAACACTTAATTTCTATTAGCATCTAATCATTAACTATCTGCTTTTCAGAGAAAGTCTTCTATCTATATTTACGTAATTAATGTTTTATTTCACGTGTGTCTTCTACGACGCAGGGATCTACAATTTCACTGATAAGTAAGCTCAGTTAAATGGACTGCAAATATATTAACCTTCCACATTTTAGTATACTTTCTCTTTTGGATCAATTTGAGCATACATTTTTGAAACAAAAACTATGATCTAATACTCTATCCCTGTTAACCAGTTGAACTTAATTGAGAAAATAATTCAGATCATACTTGGCTCTTTTAAAATTCATTTTATACCAAAACATTGGTTTGAATGGGGAACAGGGAGAATTACATCTGTCAATATTTTAGTGCTCTTATTGGCAGTTTTACATATGGATTGAGTATGGAATTTGAATAAATTATACTGGCCTTTAAAAGCTGTCCATACTTACATGAAAGGTGAAAAAGTCAAAAAGAACATATGTTTCTGCCTCAAAGTAAAAAGGAGTGGGGGAAAAAAAAAATAGACCAGTAAAATCAAGTATTTTTGGCTCTGGAAGACTCTATGCATATTTTTCCCATGAACTTCTTACAATATATTTTCACCTGGATTCGTATGAAGAAAAGGCTTATGCACTTAGTGTCTTTCTGTGTGCCTGTATAAATATACTTCACCTTTGGGTTTCCTGGTAAATCTAATGAAATTAAGCACTGTAAGAAAGCTATATATATAAGTGCATTACTACAAGATTGCTGCAAAATTATGGATGCATAGACAGAAATCTGTTAACAGGCTGGTGTGTTTGGGAAGCCAGTCTCAGTCATACTTCAGAGGTTTTGGCACTCAGGAGTGCGGTCGTGTCCCGTCCTCGAATCCCCTCTTACTTGTGGAGCGGTCCCTGGCTAGCTCGGGACACAGCCACTGCTAGGGGTGCAGCCTCCACTGTCTGCCAGGCGGGCAGAGTCAGCTGAGACTGCAGCTCAGGGGTTCAGACTGGTCGCCTTCTCCCCTGGTGGGATGAAGCCACTTTGTTTCCACGCCGGCAGAGTAAAGAGGCGACTCTCAGGTCTCTATTAATCTTGAGTTTATTAACAGTAACTCAGCAGAGCTACTGTCCTCAAGGGGGAGAGACTCAGAGAGCCCCGAACAGGAGAAAACATGGGGTTTTAACTGGGGGAGGAGAACAGGGGAGGGTCAGGTCCCGGGCCAATGGGGTTAAGGTAGGGTGTGGTGAAGGGGATGAGGGATATGAACAACAACCAATCAACCTGGAGTTAGGGAGGGACCCCCTCAGGCTGGCCAACCACTCAACGCCCCTCCGAGAACCTTCCAGACAAAGGGAGGAGGGCTAGAGTGACTGGCACAGCACTGAGGGGAGGAGGAATAGGAATGACAGGGAAGGTGCGGGAACAAAGGTGGGGCAGAACAAGGATTGACAATTCAGTGGGTGTGAACAACAAAGGGATAAACCAAACACTTTGGGGGAGGAACAGAATAAACCATTTAACAGAACACAACACAGGAGAAGTCCCCAGTGACTGGGAAAATAGTCACTCATTCAATTTTTAAACGGAGTTGAAAAAGAGGACCCTGAAACCTACTGACCAGTCAGCCTCAATTGTGTGTCTGGTACAAAGCAGATCTTCCTGAGAGTTATGCTGAACAATATAGAAGACAGGGAGGAAATTAGGGACTGCCAACAGGACTTCAATAACAGCAAATTGTGTCCGCCTAACCCAGTGCTTTTCTGCAGTGGAGTGACTGCACCAGCTGAGAAGAGGAACGTATGTCATGTACTTCATCTTACACAAGGCCCTCGGTTATGGCTCTCCACAATATTGTGGCCATATCTTGGAGAGATATGGGCTTGACAGATAGACTTCTAGATGAATGAGGAACTGGATGGATGACCACGTTCTGAGAGATAAAGTCAATGGCTCAAAGTCCAAATGGAAACCAGTAACAACTGCTCTCAAGCAGGAGACAATTGCTATTTTATTTCTTCATCAGTGGCATAGATAACAGGATTTTGATTTAAACTTAGTAGAATTTAGAGAGATGGACAACTTCTCATACAGGGAAAGTCTGAGGGAATTGGTTTTGCTCAGACTGGAAGAAAGAAGACTTTGGAGTGACCTAATTGCAGCCTTTCAGTACCTGAAGGGGGCCTCCAGGAAAGGCAGACGGGGCCTGTTTACAAGAGCATATAGAGACAGGACAAGGGAGAATGGATTAAAACTAAAAAAGAGTAAGTTTAGATTAGCTATTAGGATGAAGTTCTTTGCTATGTGAGAAGTCAGGCACTGGGACAGGCTGTCCAGAAAAGTTGTGAATGCTTCATCGCTGGAAGTGTTCAAGGCCAAACTGGATGGTGCTCTGAACAATTTGGTCGTGTCAAAAGTGTCTCTGCCCATGGCAGTATGGTTGAAAACATGATCTTAAGGTTGCTTCCACCCAAACCATTCTACAGTTCCATGATAAGTGCGCTGTCAGCAAGCCTGAAGAGGATGTCAAGCTGACTGGTGCAGCAGACACACTGTAGGAAAGGGATGCCCCCTTGGAGGCCTGTGGAATGAGCCCATGTGTACCACAGGAAGTTCAGCAAAGCCAGGTGATAGGTTCTGCACGTGGGTCTGGGGGAGGAATGGAGAGCAAATACAACAAGTATATTGCTGGAAGCTTGAAGTTCAGGTAAGAGAGGTTCTCTGGCCAGCCACCACTTTCTTTCAGGTGTTTCCTTCTCCCTAATTGTTGTGGCCATTAGCCATTGATACAAGAGGCACTGTCTTCTGTAGTTCAGATCTGAGAGCTCTGCCAGTACTATCTCCATGTCCAAAAGAGGTTTTTTTCACAAGAACTGTCAATACCAATATTCAGGTCTTACATTTCCTTATAAAGAGCAAGACTTGATATCTATTAGCCAATGAACACTCAAAAACACCATTCAATAAACTTAACTAATGTCTGTTACATTAATACGCCCCTTACCAGGTTTCGTGATTAAAGGACTTGTGTGATTGTCCATAAAGACACCAGCTCAACCAACCAGTGAGTATTTACATTAAATTTTTTAAAAAGTGGAAGTTGAAGGTCAACATCCTGTTAAATTTCACTGTGTTGCACGAAATTAGTTTATCAAAAACCTGTGTATCTTTCTGCAATACAGCTGCAACACAACTTACGTATATGTGCTGAGATGTACTACTCAGTACTATGTACTACATACCCTAACTTTTAAGTGCTGTTATTTTTACACAAAACATCAATTTTGTCTTAATTATTTTAGAAATTCTGTCTAAATTAGTTAAACTGGTTTTGCATCAAATGGTTTTAGCTTTCACTTCCATCTTTCATTTTTTGTGTTTGTTGTGAGAAATATTACTGACTTTCAGAAAATTAAGAGCCTTGAACAAAGAGATTGACTATTGATTCTAACTTCTTTGGGGAAAATAAAAAAGAAAATATGAAGAAATATTGTTGAACTAAAGGCACTATAAAAACCTGAATTCAGCTAGTCTGAATGTAATATGTATAATACAATCTCTGTGTGCATTTAAATACACACTCCTGTTACAGTTGTTATGGTTTCATTAAAGCAAAGAGTCTTTTGAATCAGAGATTGCTAATGGTATTGAAATACCTACCCTGAGCTGGTGTCAACAGTCATTAAATTTCTAAATATCTTCATTTATTTAGGGAATCTGTGCTTCAAGTCAATGACAGAGTTGTTTCCATTGCTTGGAAACATCAATCTGGAAGTAAAAACAGTTTCTCAAGCCATTAGTGTCATGAGGTCTCCTACGAATTCTGCTGAAAATATACTCAGAATAGTAAGTAAAAATGTCATACCTGTTTTTTGAATGTGAAATTTTCTTATACCCACAAAATCAGTCTTTTCAGTACATAGGGTCAGGAGAAAATAAGCTTTGGAATGAATTTTTCATGTATGTTTGCACAGATTAAGTATAGAAGTGTGGAAATAGTGCTTTATAGCAGCATTTCTTAAGTGGACATAAGTTCTTTGTGGAGGTTGATCTAGCTATGAAGTCTTTGAATTCTAAATCCATAGATATTTCTGTGAGTAGAGTCTGACCATTTTAATACCATTTAATCTTACTTTATTTTGATCACTTGACTGTGGACAGGTTTGTTTTGCCCTTCAAGGAACAGATCTAATCTCCATGGTTCTAGAACTACTTGAGATGCTCAGGTGGGATCTGACTCCCTTTGCAGGATCCTTTTACCAAGACCTATTTTTGAAGCCAACGAAGAGTGAAGAGTTACCATCAATAAAGATTTCAATGATTTGTCAATAAACCTATGAAGAATTTCTTATTTGAAGAAACTATTTTCAGTTGCATATTACTAGTCTAAGTTAGTACTCCAGCCTCTATGGTACAGTTTTTCACAGAAATTATCTATCTCAGGTGAATTTCAGGTTAAGTTTTAATGAAAATTGTTTAACTATTCTTAAGTGCATAAAAGTCTGTATCATCATGCCACCACAAAGATAAAAACATGGAATTTCATGGATAAGCTGCCTTGCTTTGCCTAAATTTGAAGTGGCAGGATTGTCATCCTTTTTAAGTGGTTTTGTGCAACTCTACAGAAACCATAATCATATTTATCATAGATATTTTTGATAATTATGCAACAAAGTTACTTAAGTTTTGCAGTCCTTGAAAGAGTGCCTCATTAATGAATTCACCAATTCATTAATGAGATAATGTTAAATACATGTATTGCTTGGAAAGAAAATAATGGTTTTTGATTTTCAGATAACAAAAGTTCTTGCAGATGGAAGTTCCTTCAGGAAATATTGGAAATAACAAAAGATTAACTGAACTTGCACTGCCTTTTGATTTATTTAAATGTCTAACTCTATTATCAAATGATTGTGAGAATCTAATACTGTATCTTTTTTTCAATGCTACTTAAAATAGGTTGGGTGCTGTCCTCAGAAGCAAGCTACATGCTACTCCTGGGTTGCATATAAAAGTGACGCTGCCCTAGCCCTGTGTAATTTTCACTGTGTGATGAAGCAAAGTCACCAAAAGCTTATGTAAGTTCAAATCAAACTTCCATTCAGGGTGGATGCATCATTAGTAAGAAGAAACTAATGGTGAAGTCAACCAACTGGCTTATGGTTACTGTGCTCCAAATCAACTGAGTTCCAAATTTTGAAAAGTCTACAGCTATTAAATGAAATGTCATATTTGATGTTTCCATAGCTCTTTGTTCAAAATTGCTACAGTACTAACAAAATTTGTTTCTGACACTTTGAAACAAAAGGGAGGAGAGGAATGGGGTGGGGGTGACGACGAAATTAGAAAGTGTTTATAAGTAAAGAACATAAGCAGAATGGCAGAGTGGGAGGATTAAAGAAGGAAGATAGAGTAGCAGAAGCAGCGGAACTGGAGAGTGTTGACAGTCATGTAGTCAGGATACACCCAAAAAAAAAAAAAAGCTACACATTTTAAATAGTGCAGTTAGTAAATATTCAGATCCATTCGTATCAGAAAACAGCCCCAATCAAGTTGCCAGGCATGTTTATTCTGCTCAGGTCAGACAGCTATCACAGTGTTAAATCACAACCAGTTCTCAGATCACTGTGAACTTGACCCCTCCACCCTTTCTGTGTCAGATCCCTTGAGTGCTTCTGCCTTCAGCTAATGTTTTAGAACTGCTTTGGAATTAAAAGACCATGACTATTAACTTTACTACTTGGTGCTAGCTAGCAATGAAGCTGTCATGTAAAGACATCTGTAAGAACAGTTATTTAGACCTACTAGCACATGTAAAATAAAACTATTGCAAAATATCTTGTTTGACGGAAAGAAAGGAACATTTCTCTCCCTCAAGCCCCTTGGACTTGTTCCACTTCACCAAAAGTAAAATTGTATTTTAAAAATTTTCTTGATGGTACTTAGCATCAAGGATGAAATTCCCATTCCTTGACTCGTGGTGTTTAGGGGTGAAACACACTTTCCAGTTTTCACTTTTCAGATTAACAGTGAAGAATGTTATACTTCCACAACATCAGACATATGAGTTTATGAATACATTTTAAAAGAGAAATTTTAATAATTCTTTAATGGACACACCAATAACACTAATGTTAATTTGATTTTGCTTTGTGACTGATGGACATTTTTAACAGAAGTTGGAAAGAACCAACCTGTTTATATTATTAATCTTCAACAGAAACACTTGGAAAAAACTGTTAGGACCTGACATACTCAACGTAGTGAAGTTTTATTCAACCATCGTCATGCCAAAATGAAAGTACAACATCTCCAAGCCATACTTTACATAAACTGAGTGCAGGTTTTCACAGTAAAATATCAACACATTATCTCAAAAAAGTCTTGACAACTAATTCCTTGAAGAAAAAAGATATGAATATGAAATAGCCCATGAAAAATTTATGGAAGTAGAATAGAAGAATCTCTAGTCTAGTCTACAGAACTAGAGACCTGGGATACATAAGGACCTTGGTTTTACCTTTATTGCTGATACTGAGGAAATTGGTAGAAGCAGAAAAAAGCAGTAATCTAAAAGAAATGGTTTTAGTAACCTAAAAAAAATAATGAATTACTTTTCCTATTAACGAATATGTTGCCAGTGGTAGAAACATGCCACAGGCCCTAGGCTAAATATGCCATCTGCTAAGTTTGTCCTCCCAAGTCCTTGCTTGTTATCAACTTAACTTGAGAACTTGGGCAACATGTACCTTGATACCAAATACATCTTCCTATGATGTGGAGTTCAGCACATAGTAACAATGGCATTGAAAATACAAATGAGATTGAAAACGGAAGCCCGAGGAGGAACTGCTGGTTGTCACTGCTGCATGT
>WAAE01002744.1:0-23404 GCA_013400495.1 Nicator chloris
GGGGAGGTGACAGGGGAGCCTTTTCACTTTTTAATAACCGGACTACTCTAACTCACACACCTCAGAAGTGTGGGGCACGTGAGATGACTGGGTTCCTGAGACAGAGGGGTGGAGGGCAGTGAATAGCTTGGAGCAGCAATCCCCTCTATGGGTTAAGAGATGCTATCAAAGTAAACAGTGGTTCCACTATCATGATGTGATGTGAAACTGAGCTGGTGAACCAGCAAGATGTTCCTCGATGAAATTTCAAATTCTCTTCAACATCAGACTGACCATAAGCAGTGACTGAAATAAGCAGTGAGCTGCAGCCTGGGGGGTTGTAATTCTGGGTGTACCTCACTGCCCAAACCCATCTCTGGTGGATCAGGGACTGAGTCACCTTCCTCTAGGAGAAGGACACGATCAGGCATATCAAAGGCACTGCCAGAAAGAGTTCTTCCCTTCAGGAAGTAATATTTTTTGTGACGTTTACCCATTAAAAGTTTTCCTTGAGATAGATTTCCAAAGATAATGTCAAAGCATGGAATAAATCAATAAGACTAGTGGTTTATGCAGCCCAAGAGGCTTCCCTCCCTCTCTACCAGCCCCAGTGAATCCTTTTCTGACCATCTGCTTGTGTCTCATTATTTTTGCTAAACAGACAGTTCTTGTTTGCACTCACTGCTCTGTATCTCCTTGCTCCTCAACTCTGGTGTTTGTTAGGATTTAGGTTTCTTTCACTTACTCATCTTTGCTGAAAACCATAAACATCAGAGAATTTTTCACCTCCTTGCCTAAAGAGGTGGTACTTCTGCCCTGGGACTCAGATTGATCCAAGTCCCTGGAAAAGCTTTCCTGGGCTTGCAATGAGCCACCCTTTTAATCTTCCTCCCAAGCAGTGTCACAACTAGGAGCTCAGAGTTTTAAGTGGTGAAGCTAGTCTGTCTTTCCTTGAGGTCTCCTTTGCAGCCAAAGGGTAGAAACAAGGAATACCCAGTAATACCTAGGAGCCCTGAGTTACCCCTGGCCAGACATACGGTTGAGCCCCTAAGGCTCCCTCCCCGAGGTGTCTTCACTCTGCAGTGGTGAGACTACAGCATGGCTGTGGGCAGTGGTAATGAAAAGCAGGGAAAAACAGTTTTGAAGCTCAGTGTGTAAAGACTGCCAAAACAAGTCTTTGCTTTTCTGAGCAGAGAACAGAATTTTCTGCTTGTTTATGGCACTGAAAAATGTAATATGGAGAAATGCAAAAGTTTCTTTGGAAGTACTTTGCTCAGCTGTGGTCCCTTTCAGCTTTGAGAGCCCAAGCCCTGGGGTTGGCCCTAGGCAAAGATCTCAGGACATACTTGACCTTGCCCTGGACTGTGAAACAATATCCCAGCTAGAGACACTGCATGCAAAAATCATGTATCAACCTCTTCTTGTCCCATTTCACCACATGTACAACCGTCTTTGAAATTACAGAGCTGTAAATTTGTATTTCCTTTTATTCAGTTGCCAGCTTCTGACCCTCTATGAGTCACATTCTCAAGCTTTTTGTAATAAACACGGGGATAGAAACCACTCTTGAAATGTTCTTGAAAAGACTAAACAAAGCAAAACCCAAATGACAATTGCAATTTTGTAATTTCCTGCATTGGGTAGAGCGACTCTAAGAACATAAAGCATAAGAAGATGTGCTAAGATTCTGGAAGTTGGAGATTGCAAAGAAATGATGTTTTGCTTGACCTTCATAAGTATAGAGCAGTTCCATTCAAGCCATAGGAACTCAGGAAGAAGAAACATATTGAAATTTTTATGTTGATTCTGAAAGAAAACACTTGAAAGAAACTTGGTTTGAACATTCATAATTTCATTTTTTAAAGAAGACGTTACTAGCATATTTCTAAGGGTGAAAATCTTTTATTCTGGCACCTAAACAAGTTGCTAAGAAAGCCAGTAGTATCTTCATATATATACAGCACAGAAAACTGACAAAATATTTCACTCAATCTTAGTGAAGAGGAAAAAAAGAGTGTCTTTCTTCCCTTTTCATTTTGAAAGAAGGTGACCCAAGAATCCTTCCAGCTTGAAAAATTGTGTCCAGAGTTCCTCTAATGCTGGCCTTCCAGAAGACTGGGATTCCATTATCCAGTTTTCACTATGTGCCTTCTCAGATAGCCACAGAGCAGCTGAGGAAGACTTCCTAATTTTTACTTATGGTACATCTTCTAGGCACTGCAGAGCTACAAGTTTCACTTTGTTCATTGTGATGCAAAAGGTAGCAAAAAGGAGAAAAGAGTTAACACAACCTCCCATTACAGGAGGTTACACTTACAGGACAAGAATGTTCCAATATCCTTGGTCTGTGTAGGATGCTATATGTCATAGAAAGGTACACTTTGGAGACTTAATCCCATTCCCATGCAATTAATAGAGCAAGGAGAGCTGAAGCAGGACAAATGGGTGTAAAACGAAGCCTCTCCGTGAGGGACAGGGTGAAGGAAACTCTTGATATTCCATTACCAGGATCCTTTACTCTGCTGTGCCCTAAGCCACTCAAGAATTAAAATATTTCTGTAATGCACAAGGAAGCTTGAGTTACCCAAAGTTTCTCAGTTTCAGTTCATCCTTACTAACATGGGGATCCTAACTCCTGGGAAAGGGCTGTCTTTCCAGGGCTCCCTGCATTGGGCAGGAAGGTGCTCTGAGAAGAACCTTCCCTTTGCTTCTCACTGTTCCTCTGTCCCACCTAGTCACAGCTGGGAAGCTACAAGCTCTCACCATAGGCAGTACCACCGCAGCTTTAGACAGGTTTGTGAATCTCAGAGTGTTGTTTTCAGTCATCTCTTAGCTCCTGCTACTCAGAAATCAACCCTGTCTCCCCAAAACGGTTGCAGCATCTCCTGATGTGCCAGCTCTTGGGTTCAGTTTGAAATCCTGTTCCTTGCTTAACTCTTCTCCCCACAGCACGATAACTCTTTGAGAGGTTGGGCCCTGTTGTGCCCTCTTGGTATGACTCATGCAGGCACCTCCACTGCCCCGTCTTTGGGAGCCCTCTCCTTTACAGGTCTGGTTTTGAGGGGCTGTCCTAGTTTACGGCAAATGTGGGAGGAAACTTCCAAAGGGGTCCCTCTAAAAAGCAGCTTCATGCAGGCTCATACCAGGCAAGGCTGTGGTGTTACCTTTGGAGTGGCGGCTACTGCAGAGAACATGTTTCTGCAGGGCAGCACCTCTGCAAAGTAATGGTGTCCTTACAGTGGGCAAAAAACCTGCCAGAGAATTTGGATACAAAATAGTAAATCTAATCCTGAGAAAGAATCACCCTAGATTTCTATTTTTAACAGCCACAGAGTGTCTATAAGACCATATTCCTTAAGTATCCTTACATTTATGGTGTGACTGAAATACCCTCACCTTGAGGCTTTTGGCCTCTGCACAACTATCGTCCTCAGAATTGCAGAGATGTTTCAGCTTAATTATATAAACATACTCCGCAGAGTGTGTTTTTTTCCCTTGCAAGTTCAGCCTCATCATAGGTCTAAATCTGCAGATAGAGGTAAGTACATTACAATGGCGATGACTGATAGCTGAAGACTTTTTGTGTTCACAGTGTTCCCTAATGTAGGCCATTTTTCATCATCTAGAGTTGCCTGATAATGATGTCATTTCCATTGCTTGAATGTTGAAGGAGCCACATATCATGGAGTTAAAATGACTGTTTATGGGGCAGCTAAATTGTGTTGTTATCAGTTTAAGGCAAGTGTTTGCTCTGCTTCTGGGGACAAAATGACAGTTGGACTTTCCTAAAACTCATCAAACAGGGATGAAAGTGCCAAGAATACAAATCTGCACTGTAGTCAAGCTGGAGGGGAAAGAGGGGAGAGAAGGAAAAAAAAAGAGCTATTTTTGTGTGAAGATGTGATGACTATCAGATAAAAATGACAAAATTGTACTTGTCAGAAAATAAGTCACATTGCTGATCAGTGGATAGCTTTGATGTAATATTCCATAGTCATTTAACTGAGATTTCATGGCAAGATTAATGGTAAATATTTTAAAACATGCATGAAGAAGAGCTTTCTTCTAATATCCAGCTGTCAGACAGTCCTTATCTGGGGCTTATGTTGACTGATTATGATTAGGAATGATCTAGAACATGACCTTTAAATAAAAAAGAAAATGATGCAGATTTGGAAGTGAACCATCAAGCTTTTGGATCTTTTCCTAAACATTTTAAGACCCCAGATGAGTGTATATTCATATGTATGATATATGCATATGTGTCGTTGCAGACTCAGTCCCACTAACCTGAAAAATCAGCCAGAAAACTCAACAAATTCCCCTGTTGTGGGATACCTCCACCCCTCAGAGAATCTCCCAGAGTTCTACCCTGGAAAGACAGACCAAAGACAGGGACTGGAAAGAGTCTACACTTAGTGGTCCTGGGTTCCCCCACCCCCACTTCCCTGTTGGCTGTGATATCCTGGGTGTCCAGTTCCACCTCCCCTGTGGGTCACTGACCCCCTGCCCTGCCCTCTGTACCCCCATGTGCCCTCAGACCCTACTTCACCCAGCAGACCACATGGTCTTGCCCTCTTGCCTGGATCCCCTTTCAGCACCTGGAATAAACTCTGCAGGAACTGATCTAGTGCAAGGCCTTCCTGCCTCTCCTTGCTGAGCTAGCCTGTGGCGTGTGTGGTTGTGTGAGCTTGATTCCTTTGCCTGAAGCTCTCCCAAGCAGTCTTTCCACAGGAGAGGCTGACTGAGGTCTGGGCAGAAGCTCCACTCCCAAAGGACACACTGCAACACTCTGTCTTCTGTATCACAAAATGCTATGAATTAGGTTTAATACATAATTTCCAACATACAGGACTCACACTGGAATGAGTTTTTTATGAGATACTATGCGATAGTAAGCAGTGCATGTATTTTGAGTGAACGCAGACCAATTTGCTTGGAAAAAGATGTGCTAGTTTCTAGTGTGTGACATTGAATGAATTGTTATACATACTTTGGAATGGATGGTGAGCATAAATCTCCCTTTGGATATTTCATGAAATATTTGCAGCAAGTTTTAAATTAGTTTAGTGGTGCCAATTCTTCTAATAGTGCTCACTGCCTACCTTGTGTTTTCACAGGGGACTTCAGCAATGAAGGCAGGTATGGATGGTGCTGGCCAGCCACTGTGCCTGCCAGACTGTAGCCAGCTGGAGACACCATTTTGCCCCAAAGCCTCTCTTCTGCAGCTGAACACTGAAGAAATGCACCGAGCACACTGCGGTTTTGCCCTCCATTACTTCCCTCCAAAACTGAAGGAGGTTCGGAGCTTGGTTGTGTTTTTGACTTGATCAGCCACTGAAAATGGACTCAGATTATGGAAAGCGTCTGGGAGAGCCTAAATTTTCTAAGACCACCTCAACCTGAGCACAGTGATGAGGTCAGGTAGAAGATGTTATTCACTTCCATATTGTATTGCCTTGCATAGGACAGCCGTGCAGGACAGGCTGAGGTGGATGATGCATTGAGGTCACAGCATGCCTGCAAATTGATGGGAACAACTGGCATGGGTGCTGCCCGTGATCTGCCCTGACCAGCACTGCATCCTTTTGTACACTGCCCTCTCCACGTTTTGATTAAAAGAGACTTTTCTACCCTTCTCCAATTCAGTAGGAATTCATGGAGCTTGCTTGGGCCTGGGTGAAGTCCTGCACAACTACATTAATCCCCTAATTGAAAGTCATAGCCAGATGAGAAAGATGAAACAGAAGACAAACAGGGACACTCTGTGAGAAGCTGGCTTGGTACTCCAAGAAAGAAAAGCCAGGGGGGACTCCTTCCCTGTGGAGTGAAGCTTCAGATGACTCCAAGCCCCTGGCTGAGGTGAGCTGGGTTAGATAGCAGAGGCACTTTTGAGGGGTGGCCATGCCTTATCTGTCAAATCTGTGCTTGAAAAACTGTTCATACAACTGTTGGAAAAAAAGAAAAAACCCTCTAAATCAATCCAGAGATGTTCCTCTCTCTCTAAACCAGAGGGGACAATCAAAGAAAAATGTGGTAGCATTCAAAATGCAAAATTAATTGGCAATTAATTGCAAAGGAAAATCAATGTGGCAATGTCCAACGAGGTGGCCTGTGGTTTATTTTCTTTTTCACTCTTATTTTTATTTATTTGGACTCACAAAGGACGGAGAAATGATGCAGGGTGACTGTGCTTCTTCCCGAGATTGTTTCACATACCTGTACTGCAGCCTGCCTATGCTGAACACTGGGGCATGAGGAGATGTTCCACAGGATGTTTGTCATTGTAGGACATGAAAAAAGATGTGAGACTCCAAATATTTCAGAAGGCAAAGATCATAGAAAAAACTTTATTGTCTAATTCTTACTACCTTTTTGTAAGGTGTTCTGATACAAACTTAACATGATTGGTGAATAGGAACGACACCTCTCTGATCCCATTGGTTAAACTAGAGAAACAGCTAAAATGTTTTGAGAACTAGGAAAGCAAAACACCACCTGGAGAAAGGTTGTTTTGAGAAAGGATAGTTGTTTGCTAGGATTTGTTTTGAGAAGCACCTTTCTTAGGCGTTTCTCCCTTGGGAGAAAGTTAGCAGGCTAGCAGGCTATAATCTCTCAGACCCGGAAATACCAGGCCCACAGATGTTCTTAAAGAACTAGGTTTTGTTGTCATATGAAATTCTGCTCCCTGCTCCTCACTCTTTATTTTTCAGTGACCAGTTACAGAAAGGGAAGAGAAAATGGAGAAGTATCAGAAATATTTCCCCATTTTGTCACCAAGAAGAAAAGGCAGGAGTAATGAAAACAGATTTTCCCCCTGACTTTTAAAACTGTTGTTTCTGTCTTCAGGCACAATGGGTTTGGGGGTACCAGTTTTCTTTCCTATTCATAATAAATCCTGAAATTCTTAAAAGCATACATTTATTAAAAAAGGATTTGTCGGTCCAACAAAATTTGTAGGGAAATATTTTCAAAATAGACAAAAATATTTTTCTTTTCTCTTCTTTCTCCTGGATCTTGTACAGATCTCTTTTATTTTTGCATTTTGATCTTATTTGAGCTAAGAATAAAGGTGTAAAAGAAGGCTAATAAGACTTTAGGGTTTGTAGCTGAATGAGAAGTGTGTAAGTGGGAGATACTGCAAGAGCTTGATTTTCAAATGGTAATTCAAAGGAAATGGAAGTGGGGCCCTTACACCTCCGTGTGATCCTGGAAGCAGAGGCTGTGCTGCAAATTAAGTTACTTGTATGTTGCATTGCACAAATAGTTAGCTTATTTTTGTTATATTGCAGTGGGTGGGTTGTTAATTGTACACAAATAGTTTTTATATTTTGCACCCCCCCTTTCTGGGATATGGTATTCCCTAATTTGATCCCTCCCCATGCCCTCTCCTCCCCTGGGTCAGCTCCCATTGGTGCTGGTTCCTCTCCCCCTCCCCCTTTTCCTAGAGCTTAAAAGACCTGGCGAACTGACCAACTTCCTCTTTCACCTCCTGGAGTTTAGGTTTCACAATGAAGCTGTCCCGAGAAGAAGGAGAGTCTCTTATCTTTTGTCGGTGGTCTGTTTGTCCAGGTAACCCACCAGGGTCTGGGGAAGCTAGCCTGGGCAGAGCCTGGGGGCAGGTAACCCGCAACACTTGTATGTAGGACACAGTTAGATATGGTGCAATCCAGATCCAAATGGCTGAGCTGCATAAATTCTGACATGGATAAGGCTGTTCATGCCACTCACTCTCAAGAGTTTTATAAATCATATTGTAGGCCCTTGGAATTGTGCAAAAGAATCTGACTTGAAAAATCAGGTAATGTTCAATCCTTTAAAATGGAAACCTGGTTTTCAAAGTTAAATATCTAAAACCCAGAATCATAATATATGCAGTGTGGGAAAACTTGAAAACAAGAGTGAACATCCCTTTACAGCAATATCTGCAGTTTAGTTTGGAATATTGTAAATGATGTTGTTGTAACATGGGTATCATGAGTTCTAATGGCACAAGAAAGTATGATAGCACGGATTTATATCAAAGTCTATTATAGCAGAGAGTCTTGTAACAAGAGCAGAATGTATTTCGCACATACTCAACATGTCGTCTCAGCCACAGAAAAGACAGATGAAGAAAAATCATTAGATGCAGAGATTTCACTTATCTTTCTTTTTCAGAATAGGAACTTTTGATGATCTCCCTTTACGTTTCAATGCTTAAACCCTAAATTTCCAGCTACCACAATAACAAAAAGGAGATAAGCCTCTGTTTGAATATTTTTTTCTTCATTTTTTAACTAACTGCTGGAAATCTAAGTAAAGTTTCACTAGTAAAGCAAAATCGTTTTGGTCTTATTTCCTTGTAGAGGAAGCTGAAAAATACCCATGTAATAAAACAGTACCACGTTTTCCTGCTTAGTTCTGGCCTGAATATGGAAAGAAATCCTCTTACCCTCAGCCCTGCAGATGAGAGATTTTGTGTGAGTGTCTCAATTAGTCCAGCTCTTCTGACTCTACATCCTTGTCCTGCACCACTGTGAGCAGCTAACACCACTGCCAAGACCTATAGCCTCCATATTCCTAGGGATTTTAAGGAACTTCAGAGCAGCCTGCAAAAGTACTAATCTGTTATTAGCAGTCATCAAAGAAATTCAAAGGTTCTAAACTCCATATTATCATCTTATTTCATAAAACTCTGGCAAAATTTTGATGCACAAATTAAAAGATTTTTGAGTATTCCTAAAGAAACTTTTTGACTCTACAGGTAATATTCGGACATTGCTCTTTTTCAGTGAGCCTATAATTGTTATTGCCAAATTACCCATACAATTTTATTAAAATTGAAAACAAAACAGCTGTAGCTTATGTTATAGTCTCTGGTGATTAAAAAGGGACAAAATTTAACAATTTTGCTTTCCTTCAATTTGATTAATTAAGAGCATGGGTTAAATAATGAATTTCTTCAATTTGAATATCAGAACTAAGTTTCTTTTGGTAGCAAAACCTCCCCACAAGCCCCTCATTTTCCAGTGACTGACAATTTTGGGGGTGGTGGTATGAAAATCAAGGTGAAATCATGTAATACATTTTTAACATGGCTAATAAACTCATAGCATGGGAAATGCTTACTTCTATCTCCTGTCCAGCTTCTCCCATTTACATTGCACTCATATGCAGGTCCATCAAGCATGGGGTACAAGCCAGAGAGAATGCTGTTCTATAATTTAAAGTCCAGGTACACTGGTGGAGCTTCAGAGTGATAGAAAAGGAGCTTCTATTTGTCACTCATCAATGTCTTCCTGCTGTTCAGAGACTAAACATGCACAAAACCAATAGGAGGTTTATGTTCCTGTTAGCAACTACTGTACAGAAAAAGAAAANGGTGGGTTGTTAATTGTACACAAATAGTTTTTATATTTTGCACCCCCCCTTTCTGGGATATGGTATTCCCTAATTTGATCCCTCCCCATGCCCTCTCCTCCCCTGGGTCAGCTCCCATTGGTGCTGGTTCCTCTCCCCCTCCCCCTTTTCCTAGAGCTTAAAAGACCTGGCGAACTGACCAACTTCCTCTTTCACCTCCTGGAGTTTAGGTTTCACAATGAAGCTGTCCCGAGAAGAAGGAGAGTCTCTTATCTTTTGTCGGTGGTCTGTTTGTCCAGGTAACCCACCAGGGTCTGGGGAAGCTAGCCTGGGCAGAGCCTGGGGGCAGGTAACCCGCAACACTTGTATGTAGGACACAGTTAGATATGGTGCAATCCAGATCCAAATGGCTGAGCTGCATAAATTCTGACATGGATAAGGCTGTTCATGCCACTCACTCTCAAGAGTTTTATAAATCATATTGTAGGCCCTTGGAATTGTGCAAAAGAATCTGACTTGAAAAATCAGGTAATGTTCAATCCTTTAAAATGGAAACCTGGTTTTCAAAGTTAAATATCTAAAACCCAGAATCATAATATATGCAGTGTGGGAAAACTTGAAAACAAGAGTGAACATCCCTTTACAGCAATATCTGCAGTTTAGTTTGGAATATTGTAAATGATGTTGTTGTAACATGGGTATCATGAGTTCTAATGGCACAAGAAAGTATGATAGCACGGATTTATATCAAAGTCTATTATAGCAGAGAGTCTTGTAACAAGAGCAGAATGTATTTCGCACATACTCAACATGTCGTCTCAGCCACAGAAAAGACAGATGAAGAAAAATCATTAGATGCAGAGATTTCACTTATCTTTCTTTTTCAGAATAGGAACTTTTGATGATCTCCCTTTACGTTTCAATGCTTAAACCCTAAATTTCCAGCTACCACAATAACAAAAAGGAGATAAGCCTCTGTTTGAATATTTTTTTCTTCATTTTTTAACTAACTGCTGGAAATCTAAGTAAAGTTTCACTAGTAAAGCAAAATCGTTTTGGTCTTATTTCCTTGTAGAGGAAGCTGAAAAATACCCATGTAATAAAACAGTACCACGTTTTCCTGCTTAGTTCTGGCCTGAATATGGAAAGAAATCCTCTTACCCTCAGCCCTGCAGATGAGAGATTTTGTGTGAGTGTCTCAATTAGTCCAGCTCTTCTGACTCTACATCCTTGTCCTGCACCACTGTGAGCAGCTAACACCACTGCCAAGACCTATAGCCTCCATATTCCTAGGGATTTTAAGGAACTTCAGAGCAGCCTGCAAAAGTACTAATCTGTTATTAGCAGTCATCAAAGAAATTCAAAGGTTCTAAACTCCATATTATCATCTTATTTCATAAAACTCTGGCAAAATTTTGATGCACAAATTAAAAGATTTTTGAGTATTCCTAAAGAAACTTTTTGACTCTACAGGTAATATTCGGACATTGCTCTTTTTCAGTGAGCCTATAATTGTTATTGCCAAATTACCCATACAATTTTATTAAAATTGAAAACAAAACAGCTGTAGCTTATGTTATAGTCTCTGGTGATTAAAAAGGGACAAAATTTAACAATTTTGCTTTCCTTCAATTTGATTAATTAAGAGCATGGGTTAAATAATGAATTTCTTCAATTTGAATATCAGAACTAAGTTTCTTTTGGTAGCAAAACCTCCCCACAAGCCCCTCATTTTCCAGTGACTGACAATTTTGGGGGTGGTGGTATGAAAATCAAGGTGAAATCATGTAATACATTTTTAACATGGCTAATAAACTCATAGCATGGGAAATGCTTACTTCTATCTCCTGTCCAGCTTCTCCCATTTACATTGCACTCATATGCAGGTCCATCAAGCATGGGGTACAAGCCAGAGAGAATGCTGTTCTATAATTTAAAGTCCAGGTACACTGGTGGAGCTTCAGAGTGATAGAAAAGGAGCTTCTATTTGTCACTCATCAATGTCTTCCTGCTGTTCAGAGACTAAACATGCACAAAACCAATAGGAGGTTTATGTTCCTGTTAGCAACTACTGTACAGAAAAAGAAAATTCTGATATAAATTATGCAGTCTGTCAAACACTGCACAACCCTGACAGCCCTCCTCTGTGTTAAATTCAAACATCTCCAGCTGTGAGGTGCAGAAGCTGCAGTGGTAACAGCATCTCAGGAGTCAAAAAAGTAGAACCCAGCATTACTCTCAACATAGTCACATGGCACAGATGTAATGTGTTGTAATATTCCCTCTTCATATCGTCCAGTTGAGTGTGTCTGGTATCACAGTACTGTGAGTTTTTCCCCTCATCTGTATGTGTTATTAGAAACTAGGCTGGAGAGTTTTCCTCTTTATATGCCAGTGAAGTGCAACATTCTTTCTGTGTCATCAAAAGGAGTTACTTCTCCTCTTGCAGAGTTTTTTCTAATTCTGTACAGTGTGGTTGGAAGAAGATACAAAAAGATGCTTGGGTGATTTCTTCAAAAATGTTAGGCTGTCTACTGATCACAACATAAATCAAAACATCTTAAATTAGACAGACCCTCCTGCCTGGTGGTGCTTAGAGTAGACAACAATAATAGAAGCAGAGAGCTTGAGCTGGAAAGTGCAAACATACACTATCTAATCTAACCTGGCTTGAGAGAAAGAAACTTCCTCTTAGTTGAGAGGAAGGCTGATAAGGTAAAATTTCAGGGTAGCCAGGAAGGTTCTCCTTTGCTACAGCCAAATGTGCAAGGGGAAAATCAGAAAGAAATTGTGTAGGTGGCAAAGGAGGAGTAAGAGAGATGTGCAGTACCTTGAAGAAGACACAGCTAAGCTCAAATTTAATGCAGCTCGAGGACAGCAGGTGGAATTAACTGTTCCTGAAGGTCTCTGTGTGCAGCAGGATCCAGTGATTTTCTGTTGATGCTAGCACAAACACATATGTTTTCTCTGTGCAGCATACAATGAGGAAATACTCGTTTTCACAAGCACAGCAGGGGTCTGAACTTACAGTTTTCTCATGTAGTATTTGTGAGCTTGGATAATTGGCATTGTACCTAGGGATTTAAGAGTCCTATTAATTCCAAACTATAATATAATAATAAAACAAATGCTCTTTAAAGACAACAGAGCTAGCAATTTCATTTTTCTTTTTGCTGGGGGAAGACAACAGAATTGGAATTTTTCTTTTGCTTCAAAAGACAACAGCTATGTGAATGTGGAACCACATCAGCTACTTTCAAAAATTCTGTGTAAGCTGGGTTTGCAGTTCCAGTAAACTTTATGAAAGTGCTCATTTGTATAGTGGTTTCTACTTCTAAGTTTTTTACAAACCATATATATAACAGTAGATTTAATACTTTTGCCTAGTATTATTGTAAATTTCTAAGCAACTCATTTGGTTGTGCCGTTGCTCCTGCCAAATGCTAAACTTTGATGTGTATGTGGCTGTTAATACTGAAGGTACCAGGATAAAACACCTTCAGGGATACACATATGTTATTAGGGATGGCTTCTAAATACTTTCAAATATTAATCTGTATGCACAAGAACTGTAGAAGAATGAACTAGTAAGGAATTTTAGACACAGCAAAACATCTGACTAAGATTTAGAGTGGAATGTTTTGAAACTCGGATATCTTAATCCAATACATATTCTGGTTTCATTTTTGTACAGCAACAGATGTACGCGGAAATGCTGGTGTTTATTTTCCTCTTAAGATTACGCCTAATCTTAATCTTTGGAGTGGAGGGAAATATAACTAACATACAAAACAGTGTGATACATTCTAAACTGTTTTAGAAGAGCTTTATCTAAGTTTTTTATCCACTTGATTTCCTCAGTGGTCCCTATTTTGACTAAGAGGAAATGTCTTGAGGTCCAGTAGCTGTTGTGAAAACAGCCTTTCTTTGTTAACTCTGCTAAGGAAGGTACTCTGCCAAAAATGCAACATTGCAAAAGGTATTTTAAAATCAGTGTCCCTTCAAATTCTGTTGGGAGATGGAAGAAATCTCTTTAAAAGTGGTGATAAGTTTCTCAGTACAGCCTGTTTAGCAATAAATGTTAAGGTTTTGGTCAATAGGGTTTATTTTGTTTGGAAATTTACAGAACCTTAATGAACGCTTAGCTTTCTTTTCTCACTACAGTTAGTTAAAAGCCAGTGGGATGTGGAGTCATGACTGAATGCACTCATTACTGAATACTTTCAGAAACCTCACTCCAGCAACATAACTGCAAATGTTTTTCTTTCAGAAGCTGAACAATGATAGTGGTGAATCAAGAAGCCATCTATGACAGGCAGTTAGCCTGAAAAGACACTGTAAATTCACCTCTGATCTGTACTAGTTAAACTTTCTGCTAAGTGGAGAAAGTCAAGGCAGGTGCTTGTCTTCTTTCATTTCATTCTCAGAACATTCAACTTGTGATGACTGCCAGAAGAACAGACCTCTGACATGACTACTGGCCTCAGGGCAGTGGAATGGTATGATAAGGCTGCCAGCCGCATGGCTTTGACTGGCTTTCCTCTTTTCACCTCCTCAGTTTCTATTTAAAAGTTGCATGAGTTTTTTTTAAACAAGTGCCTAAATTAAGTGGCACAAATCGGCTTTCCCAGTTGAACACCTAAGTGAAATACTTCATTTTTACGTATCCAGCACATTTAAATGCTCTTTGAATACCTGGGCAGCACACAGACTGAATAGCTAGGATGCATCATTTTCTTCATTTAGTTTACTGTTTACCAGCTAGCCCATGCTGATGGAGACTGACACTCCTTTGGCATTCATGTTTATGCAGCAGCAGATCTTAAGTGAGTATCAGTATCAAAACAATCAATCAATATAGGCAATAAATGGCGGCTGTACTGCAAATCCTCCAAGCAGAGATGATATAAACGAGGCCGTGAGTCCGATGGAACAATAAAACAAAGGCCAATCGTTTACTGGAAATGATACAAAAAAATTATAAATGGCTGCAGGAGCTAGGAGTGGAGCTAGTCTCCACCCACGCAGCAACACAGACCAAAATGGCAACCCCCTACCACCACGAGGGAGAGAGAGAGAAGCCCCCTCTGCACACTGTGTCAGTCTCTTTATACCCTCTGGCTCTCTCCTGATTGGTGTACTCAGGATCCTCACTGTGATTGGCTCCTTGGCAGATCTTGATTGGTCCTCATCAAGGAGCTTTCCTGACCAATCATTTCTCCCAGGCGTCGAATGATTGGTCAGTTAAATCCTCCAATCGGGGTCCAGGGAGTTCTAGGGGATGCTGCACTCTGTGGGAAAGAAAATTTACCTCCCTCTCTCCTTCCTTTGGACATTACAACTTTAACATCTGTACAAAGTTACAACTGGAACTTTGAACTTTAACCACCAGACAAAATTACAGTTGGAACTCTAGCAACTCTACGTAACTATAAAACATTACAAATAAAACTTCAATAACTATACCATTCTTGTTACAAATTTCTAACTTTCCCCGTTTATAACAGAGAGACTAAAACTAGGGGAAAGCATTGAACAACTTAGCCCTTACCTCTTAAATACACAGCATGGCTTGAAGCCTGGGCCATGATGGCAGCGTGGAGTTTGGTGGTTGATAGCAGTAGCTGCATTCCAGAAGCTCATCCCTCCTGGCTGGGGTGTGTGGGGCTCAGTGGTGTTACCCACAGCAGGGCAGGACTGAAACTAGAAGCAGGGCAGCATGCCCAGCTCCGCTGCCACACCAGCAGTGAGCAAGGATAACTTCATCACAAGAGGCAGTGAGCAAGGACAGCTTCATCAAAAGAGGCAGTGACATTTATAAGGAAGAAGAGAAAAAAATAATACAGTTTCTTGTACCTGGACAGTAAAAGTGCAGATGGCAATGACATTTAAGGGAAGACATGCATAAACTATGTCTTTCAAAACCTGATAGTCATTTGTAGATGTAGACAGGTCTGTCAAAGCAGCTAAACCTTGAAGCTATTTTAATACTACTTGTGATTAAACTGGTATGCCAGGCAAAAGCTAGAGGGAAAAAGATGCTTTTTTTAGAAAGGGACTGGTAATAGCACATGACCTTGGACAGTTTATTAAGTAAGAATCAAGTAAAAAGGTGCCTGGACAAATGAAACCCCTAAAGCTTGTGACTATTGGAATTAATAGAATAAAACCTCAGGCAAAGACAGCAGAGGACAATTACTTCAGATTTAATAGGTGGTGTTTGCAGATATACAATATATCTTGGAAAACAGTCTATTATTTGTTCTGGTTTCAGAAAAATTTAGAAGTCACTAATAAAATACAAATTGTTATAAAGACGGTTAAAATGAAAATGAAAAGCTGTAAGTCAGAGGAGCTGTTAGGTCAGCTTATAATCACAGAGCTGCTCTCATTTTCTGTCACGCATGTTGTTTGCACTGTTGGTTTTTATGGCATTGGTTCCCAAGAGGATTGAAGAAGCTAATGTTTGAGTAAAAGAATATAGGATTTTTAAAACATTACTTGAAGTAATAAACAAATAAGTGATACTGTGAGCAGCATGACTTTATCCTGTTGTACCATTGTGAAAGATATTTGTCTAAAAAAACCTATAAATGCTATGACAATGATGACAACATAAATCACAAGACAGTTTGCAAATCTACCACATTTTTCTACCAGAAACTGATTGAAGTATCTTTTGAACATACATATTTTTAACTACACAATAGAAGTTCCAATGTAGTACTATAATATTGGAGTGCAATATCACAATATGATATCTTGTACAGATTGTGCTCACCAGGGTTTGAATTTGGGGTGATATGAGAGGGGAGGAGAAGAAGGGCAATTCCAGCATGTGTTACAAAGTGTACAGGCAAGTTATTTTGAGGAACTGCCTCAAACATCTTTGACACACAGCGAAAAATAAAACAAAACCAAAAAAACCCAACCCAAGCCAAACCAAAACAAAAAACCAAAAAAACACCAAACCAAAACCAAACAACAAGCCCCTAAAAAAGTTATTTTTAATTTGACAATGTTGTGTCTAAAGTTGCCACTTGTGCTATGCCCTGTGATTTATCCAGGGGAACATTTCTCTTCCAGACAACATTAACAGGAAGATGTTCTTCCATTTTCATGGGAAAGTGAGATATTCTGGCTTATTTAACTATTTCAGCAAACAGTTTCCTAGCATCATAGAGATGTGAAATGTCAAACATGTAAATACTGTATCCCATCCTTATGCTAATGCCTAATTATTCCCTGTACTATGCAAAATGTGTTGCAACCCAAGAGACAGGTCTTGACATAGTATCAACTGAATATATTTTTCTGGTGTTTAGTCTCCATTTATTTCTTCTCTATGTTCTTGAACATAAAGTTGCCCCTCCCGGGTGAAGCCCTGTTGCCCAGGTCAACTCGTGTCATTAGCTCACGCTTAGTGTACAAACTTTTCTACCCTTAAAAGGAAATAATCTTGAACTGATGAAAACACCAAGTTCATCTGGAAATCCAAATGAAAATGAGCTCTGTTGATTGAAGAAAAGCAAGGGGGGAAGTGTGTGTGACTGCTGTGGGGAAAAGTGGGATGGCCAGAGCCAGGGATGGAGCATCCCCAACTTTCTCCAACAGGACATCAATTCGCATCTCATGTTGATTTGTAAAAGTCCAAGTAAATCACAACTATGTCAATATACTCATTATCAAAGTAAATTGGAAAAGTATATAAATATCCTTCTGGTCAAGACAGACATAATTATATTCTTGAACAATGAACCAAAAAACTGGTTCATCTTGTTAAACTCTAATATACTTAGAGAGTTGCTTATTCCCTGGTGCATCTTCTCAACAATTTCCCTGTGATAAGTGTTTCTTCCTTGTCACAGGTTGGACTAGGAAGTTGTGTTCCAGGAAGTTACGTCTGCGTAAGCACACACAGGCAAAGGGTTAAATTTGGAGGTTTCAGGAAGTGAGCCCTCTTTCCGCCCTCTGGCTGTCAGGAAGGTAATGTGAGGGCCACCCGTGCCATGGCCGTGGGATTGGTCTGGGGAGGGGCTGGGCCTTGCAGCCTCTCTCTCTCCCAAGAGGGAAGGGGAGGGCTGCAAGGGGGCCTGGCCTCAAATCCCATGGCCCACGGGAGTCTGGGGGGATGTTAGCCCCGGGTGGATTGGCCCCCAGCCACACTCCCCACTGTGGAGGGGGTGGTGCAGACGGCCGGGCGGCGGAGAGAGCCCTACCCTTTTCTCCCCCCTCTCCCCGCTGCCAGCGGAAGTGGGGGGAAAGGGGAGGTGGGGAAGGCTTGGCTGCACGGTGAGAGCAGCCGAGCAGGCGGCCCCGGGCTGTGTCCTGGTGGAGGGGGCCCGTGTGGAAGCCTGGAAGGGTCCCGGGGCCCCAGCCAGCAGGGTGGGGTGGAGCCCTGGGCCCCTGGTCTCCACGGGTGCAGCTTTGAAGTGTGACACCATGGACTGCTGCGAGAGAACCAAGACAAGATTTTAACCCCTTCCTTCCTTTGGATGGACACTGCTGAAGAGAGAGAGAAGACTTCATGGAGGAAATGGACTATGTCTTAGTAGTTTTGGGGAATGCTATTTCTGGTTAAAGTGTGGACTGAGAGAACCTTTGCTGAATGCTAGATAAGCATTTTAAAATGATACCCCAAGCAGGCTGAGAGATGCACAATCCTACAACATTTGTGGGCAGCTGTAGGTTGGGACATTGACATGAAAGCCACCAGGAGAACCGGGTTTTCCTGGTGGTGGGTGTGACGCATAGATTGTTTCTGGGAAATGAGTGGATTATGGGGAGGAGGGGAGGTGCTTTTTGACATTTCAAGTTTTTTTCTTTTTTCTTCTTGTGTGTATGAATAAACTATCTTTGTAACTCATAAGTTTAGGGTTGTTTTACCTTTGTTCTACCGCTGATCATGGTTCTCACAGAAGGGCAAATGCTCAAACCAGAACAACTGGTGGAGGTGCTGGGGAAACAGTTTAAACCCAAGACATTCCTTTATTCTGTCCCTTGTTGTCTGTGTCTGAAGAGAGATGAAATAGCAGCACCCAAGATTTCTACTAGTCTGGTAAATATCAGACAAACAAGGCTCTCAGAAACTTTCGTTTTGAAGAAACTTTCAACTTAAAAAAAATTGAATTCAAATTGGTGGAGTTTGAAAAGATGTAACTAATTTGTCTAAGAGCTGAAAGAGTTTCTCTGGCAGCCTTATTCGATGTTGATTGACTAATGCACAACTTAGAGCACAAAATTTATTCTATGAATTAGTGAAAATGGTAACTAAATTGGTAAGGTTTAAAGCACGTCAACATATTGCTTTTTTGTCTCAGAAAATTAAGTCTTTGGAAGCTATCCTGAACAGAGCTTTGTTGTGATTTTGGTTTTTTTTTGAAGATCTAGTTCTTTCACAGACTGACAGGCAGGAGGGACAGGCACGTTTCATACCTCCTGGTATGAGGACTCCTGGATTAATACCAGTGTTTCTATAAAGTTCCTGACTTGATTCTAGATCACTAAAATATTAAAAAGGGCTTTGAACTTCCTGCTTGCAGCTAGGCAGGACCAGGGGATACTCAATGCTATTAAGGGGGGGTCAAGAGAGAAAGAGGGCCCTACACTTTTGGTGACAGAGCTGAGGCCTGGCAACAGCTGTTTCATTAGGTAAAGGAACTTGAGAAAAAGAGCAAGAGATTGATTGGTTAGTCTCAGAGACACTACAGTCATAGGAATCTTGAATTTCCTTTGTAATTAAGAGCCAGGTGGACCCAGAACCCTGTCAAGTAGCTAGTTGAGAGTGTGTTGAACAGGTATGCTGGAAACTGGTCAGTGCCCATACTAGGAGGAAGGATCGTCCTCCTAAAAATGTGACAATGACAAGTAGGAGTGGTACTTTTTACTAGAGGCATGAAGCCCTGGAACCAGAAGAACAACTTACTGATGAGGGTTACCAAGGTCCTGCTGGGACAGAGGAGCTGCCTAGGGCAACACAATCTATATCCTGCATTGCAACCACCTGTGTTAAGAGAAAAAGAAGGGTAGTTGTCATAGGTAACTCCTTTCTAAGGGGAGTGGAAGACCTGATATGCTGACTTGACCCCAGGCACAGGGAAGTCTACTTCTGTCCTCCAGGGATTCAGATGAGAAGCATTACTAGAAAACTCTCCAGTCTAGTAAGGCCCTCTGATTATTATCCATCAATGGTTCTTCAAGCTGGTAATAATGAGATAACAAAGAGAAGTCCAAGGGCAATAAAAAAGGATTTCAGGATCCCAAATTGGTTCCAGGCTCAGGAGCACACTTAGAGTTTTTCTCAATCCTTTCAGTAGCAAGGAAAAATATGGATAGGAATAGGCAGATCCATCAGATCAACACACGGCTCTGAGGTTGGTGTCATCAGAAAACTTTGGGGTTCTTTAACCGTGGAACAATTTAACACCTGTTCTACTGACACCTGATGGGTTGCACCTTTCTCCGAATGGAAAAAGAGCTCTAGCACAGGACCTAGCAGGGCTCATTGACAGAGCTTTAAACTGGCTTAGAAGGGAGAAAAGGAAAATATCTGGCTTGCCAGTGATGATCAGTGGGACAGTGTGTCAAAACTTGAGGAAACAAACACTAATGGGCTACCTCAATCTGCTTCATGAGGTGTTGGCTACAAAGTACAACACCTGAGATGTTCCTCTTCCAGTACATGCAGCATGAGGAACAAACAAGAGCAGCTCAAAGCTTTGACGCAGTCCCAGAGATTTGATATCACTGACTTAAAGGAAACCTGGTGACTGGAGTGCCCTGTTGGGCAGTTACAGGCTCTTCAGGAGATGTACACAGGACAGAAGAGGCAGGGGAGTGGCATCATGTGTAATGGAAGGGCTGGAATGTACAGAACTTACAGTTGGCAATGGTGCAGCTGAGAGCCTCTGGATAGGAAATAAGGGACAAATAACATGGATGTCATTGTGGAGGGAGTCTGCTATAGGCCTCCCAGCCAGGATGATGATGCGAATGAATTGTTTTTTGAGGAACTAAGAGATGTTTCCAAATCAACTGCCCTTGTTCTTATGGGGGACTTCAACTTGCCAGAAATCAACTGGA
This sequence comes from Nicator chloris, assembly GCA_013400495.1. NCBI lineage: Eukaryota > Metazoa > Chordata > Aves > Passeriformes > Pycnonotidae > Nicator > Nicator chloris. The sequence continues at coordinate 20,404 of WAAE01002744.1, forward strand.
AGCACCACACAACAAGTACAGCCTGCGCCAGAAGATTCCTAAAAACCTGGACAACTTTGTGGAAAAGGTCCTAAGGGAGCCGACTCAAAAAGATCCTGTCTTTGATCTGCTGCTTGTCAACAGAGAGAATCTCATGAGCAAAGTGGAAATTGGAGCAATCTTGGCCACAGCAATCACAAACCCATTGAGTTTAAAATCTCTGTTGACAGTAGGAAAGTGCCAGCAAAACTTCAACCCTGGACATGAGGAGAGCAGACTCCAGGCTGCCCAGGGAATTAGTAAGGAAAGTCCATTGGGAAAACATTTTGGAGGTGCTGGGGTCCATCAGTGCTGGCCACTTTTTAAGCATCACCTCTTAAGGGCACAGGAGCAGGCATTTCCCAAATGTCACAAGTCAAGCAGATGAGGCAGAAGGCCAACTTGGCTGAACAGGGATGTCCTCTTGAATATACGGTAAAAAAGGATGGTGTATGCCCAATGGAAGAAGGATCAGATAACATGGGAAGAATACAGAGATGCTGCTTGCCACTTCAGCATTTAATAGAAAAGGAATCAACATGAGATGCCAACCTCAATGGACAAAGCTGCAGGAAACAAGGCTTTGCTAATTCAATTATTCAGGAAACCATTTGTCCAAAAATTACAGGACTTGAGGTAAAAGCATGAAGCTGTTTCAGGAGAGGTTTAGGCTGGATATTAAGAAAAGATTCTTCATCCAGAGGAGCTGGGCACTGAAACAGGCTTCCCAGGGAACTGGCAATGGCACCAAGCCAGGAGGCACCAAGTGGTGTTTGGACAATTGCCTTGGGCATGTGGTGTGATTCTTGCATTGTCCTGCACAGGGATGAGTGTTGGACTTGATGATGTTGATGGCTCCCTTCCAACTCAGCACATTCTATGATTCTATAAGTTGTAAGGAACTTAATAAAGGATAACATTCCGGACTGAAGGAAATTAGGCACAGCAGCAGGAAACATTTAAAATAAAAGAAAAAAAAAAGCCACTATCAAGGTACAGTAAAGTCTGCGGTTTGAAAATGTGCGTGCGTTGATTTGTTTGTTGAACAACCTAACAAATAACCAGAAATTCACGTCACAGACCATACAACCCTTCAGAAACACAACAAAACCACTCCCTCTTCTGGGGTGGGTGGGCATTACAGACAAGTTAATCAGATCATTTAAACAAGCTTCTCTAGAAACAAAAACGCGTATTATGCCATTTCCCATCAAGTCGGTTAAAAAAAAAAAAAGTCGTTAGGTAGATCAAGAGCAAGCAGACACTTGGTGACACACTGAGAAGCCATTCTGACATTTACCTTCTTAATAGCCACGATTCGGTTGTTCGTTTTGTCCTTGGCTTTATAGACGGTAGCGAACTAGGACAGAGAGAGATGCTGCCATGAGCAGGGCCTGACAGACTACGCGAGAGAGAGGCCGCCGAGCCCTCCTCAGGCCCGCGGCGGGAACCGCCCGGCTCCCCGCCGCGCCCCCTTCCCGCCGCGTGCGGGCGGCGACACACGCCAGGCCCAGCCGGGCTGCTACAGCCCCAGGGCCGCGGGCCCCCGCCCCGGTCGCTCACCTGCCCCTCCCCAAGGAAGTCGAGCTTCTCGTAGCGTTTGGCGCGGGCCCGCGCATCCATAACCGGCGGGATGTGGGGCGGGAACGGCGGGGATGCCCGGCAGCCGCGGCTGCCCTGCTCGGCGCTTTAACCCCGCGGCCCCGCCGCTTCCGGCCCCGGCCCGGATCCTGCGCAGCGGCCCTCGGCAAGGCGCACGCGCCATTCCCTCACGGATCAGCTCTCAGCTCCGTGTTGTCGCGGGATGCTCACTGCGCCTGTCTGCTGCAACCGTGTGCAGTTTTATCGCAGACGGTGCTTCTGTTTTGACCCTGATGTCATGTCTGACATTCGGGCAAATTTCTGTATGCTGTCTGCGTAGAGAGACAGTTTTTTTATTTTAAAAAATATTATTCTTTAGAAAGGGTGCTCTCAGGCACTTCATTAGGTTCTACTGGAAATTCTTAATTATAATTCTATAATTTCTTCATTATGAAGAATTACTTACAAGAAAACTTTTAAGTACTTAAAACTACCATTCAATAGCCATCAGAGGTAAATAACTGGAGAAATTCTTACTTGAAAATTAATTTCCCTACATGCCCAAGCTTTGCTGTTATTTAATAAATTAATCTGTAAGATCAACAAAGCTGTGTAACTGTGAAGAACAGCCATCACCTCTGAAAGCACTTCAGTGTCTCTTTCCTGCCTGTAAAGTCATTCCCAGTGAGACACCTAGGTGAGTCAGTCTTACCTCAATCCCAGGAAAAGTGGTGGCATGCCTCAATACTGGAGGCTGTCTCTATCTATGTGGATGACAAGAAGGTGAATAGAAATAGTAGTATAGCTTCACTAAAGGTAGATCTTGCTTGATCAACCTGATTGCCTTCTACAAGAAAACAACTACCTGGATGGGTAAGGGGAGACCAGTGGATATTGTCTGCTTGATGTCAGCAGGGATTTCAACAATCTCTCACAACATCCTCATAGACAAACTCAGGGATGTGGGCTGGATGAGTTGACAGTGAGGTGGATCGAGAACTGCCTGAACAACAGACCCCACAGGGTCAAAATCACTGGCACAGGGTCTAGCTGGAGGCCTCTCCCTAGTGGTGTCCCTCAAGGTTCAAAGCTGTGCTGTTTAACTTACTCATCTATGACTTGGATGAAGAGGCAGATGCCTGCTCAGCAAATTCAAGGACACAAAACTGGGAGGAGTGGTTGATACACAGAGTGCTGGGCAGCCCTTCAGAAGGACCTTGGCAGGTTGGAGAGATGGACAAAGAAGAAGCACCTGATATTCAGCAAAGGAAAATGCAGGGTCCTGCTCCTGGGGAAGAACAACCCCAAGCACCAGTACAGCCATGGACTGACCTGCTGGAGGGCAACTCTGAGGAGAAGGACCTGGGGGTCCTGGTGGACAAGAAGCTGTCCATGAGCCAGC
>WAAE01002744.1:23434-42184 GCA_013400495.1 Nicator chloris
AAAAAGAGACACATGGAGCTCCTGGAGGTGGGTCCATCAGACAGCAACAAATTTTATGAGGGGTCTGGAGCATCTGTCTTATGAATAAAGGCAGGGGGAGCTGGGGCTGTTGAGCCTCAAGGAGCTAGAACTGAGAGGGGACTTCATCAACTTCTATCAGTACTTGAAGGGAAATTACCAAGAAGATGGACCAGGCTCTTCTTGGTGGTGCTGTGCAATAGATGAAGAGGCAATGGGCAGATACTGATGCCCAGAAAGTTCCACTTGGACATGAGGAAGAATTTAACTGTGCAGGTGACCGTGCAGTGGAACAGAATGCCCAGAGAGGGTGTGGAGTCTACCTCATTGGAAATATTCAAGCACCATCTGGACACAATCCTGTGCTGTGTGCTCTGGGATGACCCTGCTTGAGCAGGAAGGTCAGAAAAGATGACCCACTGTGGTTCCTTCCAAGCTGACCCATTCTGTGATTTTGTGATCTCAACCAGTGGAAAAATAAAATTACTCTGTTAGATTGTTGACTTTTCAAATGGCTAATTAGAAAAATATTTTAATGGTGCAGACATCATATATATTCAATTGCTATAAGCCATCAACATAAAATCCTTCTCCATCACAAATCAATATCTTGTGTGTTGTGTCAATCTTCTCACCCGTCATATGGGATTTTATTAAAGCTATTAGTTTACAATAATTTTTAATATTAAGGAAACGCCTTTATCGTGAATATAATGCCTCATTCTTCAACAGTGGCCAAGAAACTATCTTCTACATTTATTCTGGACCTCCACGCTGTAAAGAAAAGCATACAGTTAAATATATTCCACTAATAGAATGTAAAACTGAGATCAAATTCTCTTTTGAACTGTTATAGACTAAGAGAGACAGTTCTAGTTTTAATTTCTGATTTAAATATTGACTTTTCTATCTATATAAGAACAGGTATAGACTGTCAAATATCAGCATCTACCAGTCATGGCTACATGTTTTTCAAGGGAAAGTACAAAAGAATCAACACATGCTACCTACAGTTACAGCTGCTTCCATGTCTCTTTCTCTGAAGAAACCTGACTCTTAACCTTAAAAATGTCTGACAAACACAATGCTAACAGACACAAGTTTTAAAATAACTTTCACTGCCTACATTCCAAAGTGCAAACTAAAAACAAAGCCAAGCAGAATCATTACAATCTTTATGAGAAATCAGAACGGTATTCAGTTCATTATTTTCCCAACAAAATTATTTTACAGCTTACCTCACTGTTAAACAAATTTAGGCAAGAAGTCAAGAGGTGTATTACTGTGGGAAATAAGTGATTTTATTTCTACTATATAAATGCAGCCTACTTGCATACATGAAAGAAAACTGATTTCCTTTACTAACATGGTTATGCTATACATGTCCTTACCATTTAACAAAGCTTTGCAAGCATCTTTTAATTTCAAATTCACAATCACCACACAAATTCCTTGCATTTTGTGCATTCTCCCTTTAAGTCATCAGTTTTTACAACTGAGAATTGTTGTTGCAGAACAGAAGCAGGTTTTTCTTGCCTTTCACATACAATGTCATATTTACAAGTATCGCAGAAAATATTTATACCAAGTTTAATAAAATGTTTCCATTACTAGAAATACAAGAGATAATTTACTAATAAACAACTTATAAAACTGTTTTGAGAAATATTTTGGACTTCGATCACCTGGTAATAGCCTTTCCTGGTCTAAGAACAGACTTGTGTGCTCCTGCCCAGCACAATCAAATTACACATTAAACAGCTGTTATAAAACAGGCAGTGGTGGCAATTAATGTAGGCTGTGACTATCACCAGCTTACCTGCCCACCTGTTCGAAGTCCAAATCTCTCTACTCAGAGGTACTACAAGCTACTATACAGTGAGAGTTGGGTATGTTCTGTATTAAGAATTGGTACATTGGGTATTGCGTATGAAAACCATGAAAGCCCAGGGCACACTCTTATAAAGAATTACTATGTAATACCATACCATAAGATGTAGGAATAAGCTAAAGAAGAAAACTTACTTGAATATATTCAATCTCTTCATCTGACATTTGTTTCCTTCTGTATTTCTGAGGTAAGGTTCTTGTTAATTCAGAAGTGTCTGGTGTGCCTTGTACTCTACTAACAGGTGAAATATTTTGAAGGGCCGGTGATACGCCTCCTACAGATTCCTGTGCTTTTGAAGCAAGGAGAGACGGCATACTTGCTTGTAGAGATTCCTGTACTGAAACCCAGATTTCAAAACCATTGACAGAAATATTACTAGACTGTAAAATTAATAAGCAGGCAATAAAATCTATGATGGCTTGAAAATCTTACTTGTGTAACAAATACCTAAAAGAATTAAGTCACACTTCTCACAACCTGCTTTTGTTGCTGTTTTATGTATCAAGTGCAGAATCTCAACATTCTGACAGCAGTTTGAATGGCAGAACCACTGATATAGAAACAGAAGATATATCAGCAAATATTCTAACAGTGTTTTTTTCACTGGGAACCTGTACTTGGAGAAAAAGCATACATTTAGGTAAATATTTGCACGTAGGCAATTATGTAAGAAAGATAACTGAGATGATGCTTTTAGTTTACTGCAACTGAAAAGACAGACAAGTGACAAAGATCTAGAGGCTTACAGAAAAATAAAGCTCACAACCACAACATGCAATGCAGTGTTCTACCCATTTTTAATACTACAAAATGGCATCCTATCACATTTTGTTAATGATGTGCAGAATGACCACCAAGTATCAAGCATCAGCAATCAATGGTAATGAAATTAAAGACCAAGAAGTGCATGAAGTTCTTCACAGGTGAGGATCAGGACCTAAGCTTCAGGAATTCACATTAGAGAAATGGCCTTGATTGTGCAGATAGAAGAGATGACAAAAGAGCAGTGTTGTCACAGTCAGCATTCTGAACCTTAGGTCTGCCCCACCACGGCTGATTTTACAATGGAAATTCACAATTGCCCCACCAGGCAGGACAGAGATCACAGCAATATGTTCACTTCAGCACTCAGTCCTATATATGGTATGCAATCCATCCCAGGGTGATGAGGGAGCTGGCAGATGAGCTTGCGAAGCCACTCTCCATCATTTACCAACAGTCCTGGCTCACTGGTGAGGTTCCAGATGACTGGAAGGTGGCCAATGTGACACCCATTTACAAAAAGGATGGGAAGGAGGATCCTGGCAATTATAGGCCAGTTAGCCTGACCTCAGTACCTGGTAAGATAATGGAGCAGTTTATACTGAGTGCCATCACACAGAATATACAGGATGGCCAGGGAATCAGACCCAGCCAGCACGGGTTTAGGAGGGGTAGGTCGTGTTTGACCAACCTGATCTCCTTTTATGACCAGGTGACCCGCCTGATGGATGCAGGAAGGGCTGTGGGTGTTGTTTATCTGGACTTCAGCAAGGCCTTTGACACTGTCTCCCACAGCACACTCCTGGAAAAGCTGGCAGCCTGTGGCTTGGACAGGAGCACCCTTTGCTGGGTTAGGAACTGGCTGGATGGCCGGGCCCAGAGAGTGGTGGTGAATGGTGCTGCACCCAGCTGGGGACAGGCACCAGTGGTGTCCCTCAGGGGTCTGTGCTGGGGCCAGCTCTGTTCAATATCTTTACTGATGACAAGGATGAGGGTATTGAGTCCTTCATTAGTAAATTTGCAGATGACAGACACTAAACTGGGAAAGTGTGTCAATCTGTTGGAAGATAGCAGGGCTCTGCAGAGAAAATGGTTGGATGAATGGGCAGAGTCCAGTAGGATGAAGTTTAGTAAGTCCAAGTGCTGAGTCCTGCATTTTGGCCACAATAACCCCTGCAACGTTATAGGCTGGGGACGGTGTGGCTGGACAGTGCCCAGGCAGAAAGGGACCTGGGGGTGTTGGTGACAACAGCTGAACATGAGCCAGCAGTGTGCCCTGGTGGCCAAGAAGGCCAAAGGCATCCTGGCCTGGATCAGGAATAGTGTGGCCAGCAGGAGCAGGGAGGTCATTCTTCCCCTATACTCGGCACTGGTGAGGCCACACCTTGAGTGCTGTGTCCAGTTCTGTCCCTCAGTTTAGGAAGGACCTTGAGATGCTTGAGCACATCCAGAGGAGGCAACGAGACTGGTGAGGGGCTTGGAACACAAGCCATATGAGGAACGACTGAGGGAGCTGGGGTTGTTTAGCCTGGAGAAAAGGAGACTCAGAGGTGACCTTATCACTCTCTACAACTTCCTGAAAGGTGGCTGTAGTCAGGTGGGGGTTGGTCTCTTTCTCCAGGCAGCAACTGGCAGAATGAGAGGACACAGTCTTAAGCTGTGCCAGGGGAAATATAGGTTGGATATTAGGAAAAAGTTTTTTATGGAAAGAGTGATAAAGTACTGGAATGGTCTGCCCAGGTAGGTGGTGGAATCACCATCCCAGAATGTGTTTAAAAAAAGACTGGATGTGGCACTCGGTGCCATGGTTTAGTTGAGGTGTTAGGGATAGGCTGGACTTGACGATTTTGAAGGTCTCTTCCAACCTTGTGATTCTGTGATATATAAAGGTAAAACACCTGACAAAGCAGAATGCTTCCACAGAAGTCCTTCCCAGTGCTCCAGAAAAATGAGCAAGACAAGTTCAACATTTAACAGCTGGACAGAGGCTCTACATAACTATAAAATAAGCAGCATGAAAATGGCATGAACCAAAGCATGTGAGCAGCTACAACATCAGAGTTTTGCCTGTCTTTGTCCTTCCTGGCTCCAGCAAGACCAATGACCACAAAGGAGAGGGAGCCAGTTTTAGCCTTAATGAGTCTGATGCGATTGCAGGATTGGGACAAACAATCAAACACCTACAGCACTGTGACCAAGCCACCATTGACTCTACTGTATGTTTCAGTCTGAAGTGTAGTTAGAGCAGACTCATTTGTCATCCTGGTTTTTCTGCCTTCTGATGTTTTGTTTCTTGAAATTCTTTTCTCATAGTTTTGCTGTAAATAAGAGACTTATTTATGCTTAGTTTTTATCTTTGTTTTCATTCTTTCTTAGAGGAGGAGATCTCTTGATGGACATCTGTCTTGACTAATGTGATTAGAGAGGCATTAACTTTGCCTACTAATGGGTGTGTTTGAAAAATTATACAGGAGTCAGATTGGAATAAAGTCAGATTATTACCTTTCTGAACTTGACAGAGTCTGCGTCTCTTCATTTCGTGTCCTATTGTGACACTCAATAGCCAATTTAAAACATCAGAAGTGCAGTAATCAGAAATTTTACTGTTGCTACTTTAGTTCTATTACAGTCTCTACTACATCTCTCCCTTCCCCGTTTGAGACCACAATGTTGCAGTAGTAATAGGCGCACTAGAATGCGGCTGGCCTTTCATATCCAGCCTGAGGAGTTGCTTTGAGGAGCCATTTAGCTATGTAGAAGCAACAATGTGGTACAATTAAACGTCATTTTTGCTACAGCATTCAAGCAAGGCAAAGTAGGTTGCACTGCACTAACAAGATGGCAGATCCTGATGAAGGTAGCAGTCTAACACACTTAAAAGATACAGTCACAAGAATCTTCTGACACAGAAATAAACAAGAGGTCAGAAACACATATTGAAGCTTTTGAGAAAGTAGTTCACTGGCATGAGAGGTGGTGCATCTAGGTGAACTGTGCAAAATGTACAGAATTTTGACAAAGTTATTGCAGAAAATAGTTACTGAAGTGTTCACAGGTAGATCAGAAGAGGCATTTATATATACTGCGGTGGCTTTCAAATGTTAAACTAAACTTAAAGCCGAACTCCAGGCTTAATAATGCTGTGGTAAATAACTAGGCACAGTATAATTTCAAAAGAAGTGAGAATAACATAATACAACTTTTAAAGACAACTCCAACTTTTCTTTCAGATGCTTTTTGACCCAAAATGACTTCTAAACCAACATATTGCTAATATAAATCTGTTGTTTAAATATAATAGTATCAGGAATACCATAAATATCAACCTAAGTCTAAAAGTTAATATCAAAGATTGCAATGAATAATCATATTCTATATGATTATATAGAATAGCTATAATAATGTTTTGAAAATACAGAAGAAAATACATCACATGCTTCTACTAAGAAAAAATGAAGAAAATGCAACATAATTTATGCAAATATCACTGAATAACTAAAGCTGCTTCAAACTGACTTGGGCAGCCATTTCACATATTCCCAAATATTAGTATTTGGGAAACTGTGGCTTTATATAAAGTAGAAAACAAACACTAGAAATCTTTGTGAATCTTCCTGAGAAAAAAATAAAGATGAACATGCATTATATGTCTACACACGGTTGTACAGAAAAGAAGCTGTGAAGAAAGTTCAAGAGTTGCCTTCAAACTAAATCAAGCATGTTTCAAAAAAACCCGCTCCAACTTAGTTCAGTTGTATAGCTGAAAGCAAGAAAATGGGTCCTGGTTCTTAAATAACACAGTCCATGTAAAGTCATGTGGTGCAAGCTGTATCCATTACCAAAATACTTACTTTTAGGTCTGGGACCACTTCTTCTGTCTGGGAACTTTATTAATGGAGTATGTGGCTTGACTACCTAGAAGGAGACCAGGTAGGGGGAGAAAGAGACACAGGTTACCTGAATAATAAAATGGAATGTCCAATGTATCAAACAACCACTCTCAACAGCTGCTCTCTGTACTACTCTGATACACTTACTACTTCTTGAAGTTCTACGTTTACCCCAGGAAGAATTTTACTTTAAAAAGTAGGCCTGCACCCTGATGTCCAGAGCAGGTACAGGCTTTGTCTTCCTATTCTCATCAGCGTGTGTGTGCAGAAACAGTCATTGCCATTGCATGAATACAATCACAATGCAGTCTGCTCTGGTGAAAACTCACCCAGAGTGCTGTGTCCAGCTCTGGGGTCCCCAAAGCAAAAAAAAAACCAAACTCATGGACGTGCTGGAGTGAGTCCAGAGCAGGGCCATTAAGATGATCAGAGGGCTGAAGCACCCCTCCTGTGAGGACAGGCTGAGAAAGCTGGGGTTGTTCAGCCTGAAGAAGGCTCTGGGGAGACTGTACAACCCAAACAAGGCAGGTTTGGATGAGAAAGATTAGGAAAATTGGGAAGAAATTCTTTATTTTGAGGGTGGTGAAGCACTGGCAAAAGTTGCACAGAGCATCTATGGCTGTCCCATCCCTGGCAGTGCCTATGGCCAGGTTTGGACGGGGCTTTTAGCAACCTGGTCTAATGAAAGTGTCCCTAACCACGGCGGAGGGTGTTGTAACTACGTGACCTTTAAGGCCCCTTCCAATCGAAACCATGCCGTGGTTCCACAGCGCTCATGCACACGGAATCGCGACCTGTGCTCTGCGGGTACAAAGCACTTTCACCTTGGACAGGCCCATCTTAGGAAGGAGCTGCCAGCCAGGTCCGCAACCGCTGCTATCACAGCACCAGGCACCTGCGACACCGTGCGCGCCACTGCACGGCTCTCCCCAAGGACACCGGCCACCTGGGCGGCGTGCCCTCGAGCCACGGCCGCCTAAGACCTGCTCGGTGACGGCAGCAGCAGAAGCGAGTCCCGCCGCCCGAGCCAGAGCTCCGGCTGTCTCAGACACCGCCGTCCCAGGGCCGCCCTTACCTGCACCGCTCTGGTGGCAGCCGCCATCTTGCTGCCCATGGTGACGAGCCTGAGGGGCAGCTCCGGGCCCCGCCCACAGCCACGAACGCCCGCCGTGGGCGGGGCCTCTCTGTGGGCGGGGCCCGGAGCTGTGGCCTGGCCTGCCCAACAAACGGGTTTATCGTGAGTTAAAAAAAATCTCCAAACAACATAAAACATTTTCAGGAAAATCAGCGTTTTATTTTTATAATTAATTCGGGGCACTCACCTAAAAAAAATAACTTGTGATCACTCACCAAGTTAAAAGCGAAGTAACACACCAAGATAACAAGGCACACTACACTTTTGTAGTATAAAAGGTACTACACCCCAGTAGTCGATTTCTTTCAAACATCAAACAAACAACACAAACTAAAAAAAGCGCAAATGCTAGTCAAGACATGCAATTAAAACACTGCCTAGCTGCACAGTTGACAGCATGCAGTCACCTCTGCAGACAAGAGTCACTGCTAAAAAGAGCATAACATTTCTGGTGTTTAAAATTATACATAATGCCTTAATAACAAAAATAATCCCAACTCCAGACTTGCTAATAAATTTTACAGGATGAGCTTTCAACTGGGATAGAGGAGGGTCGTGCATGCTGCTTGAGCTCCATGGCCTGCTGGTCCCCAGGAACGCAGTACAGCAAAGCCTGGGTTTAAGTCCACTTCTACATGAAACCTTGAAACCTTCCTTGTGTTATTGCTGCCTTTCAGAGGAAAATGAGCACTTGAGACAGGACAGCTTGAGAATCGAGTCTTCAGGTAGTTTCATTTGAACAGCTCTACTACCTGTTCAAATGTTTGTTGTCTTCCAGAAGATGAATTTTGTTTCAAAGAATTGCTTGGACACATTCTAATTCTCCAGAGAGAATAACATCTTTCACAGAGGACAAATTTTAAAATTCTTGAAGCGTACTTTTGAGATACATATAATCTATCAAGTTTAGTTAAAATGCACACACTGAACAAAATAAAAACCAGCATATCCGTCTCCTGACTTACTGCAAATAGACACTTTTTTCAAGCTGTAGAACAATTGCCTTTAAAGATGGATCTTCTGCCCAGTTAACTCTGCTTCCAATTATGAGGTGCTATAAATGAGAAAGATTTACAGGTTAAAGCAAGCCCTCGCAAAGGACAATTCCTAGTAAAACATCTCAAAGAAAGTCTGCTTTTTAATTTTTAATTTGAAAGCCCTTGAAATTCACAAGTGTTTGAAGTAGGCAGGATGGGGCAAAAAAGGAGAAAGGGAAGTATTGGTTTAGATACTATTGTTGATACATAGGCAAAAAAAAAACCCCAAATCCATGCTTTTTGATTTCCTAGAGAGGCTAGCATACTACCTCTATTTTAAACACAGGAACCTAGAGAATTTTTTTAACAATATGAAATAAAGTTTGCCTCAAACACAAAATAACACAGTTAACATTCTCACCGTGGCATTCTGGATTGAAAATGGGAATTTAAATTTAACCAAAGAGGATTTGCTCTACTTAGGGCTCAGAAAATTTCAGGAATAAAAAACCAGGAGACAGTTTTAGACTCTAATCTAAATCCCAGTAAAACGTTAAATTTCTCATTCTCAATTTGAGAGGTAACAACATTATCAATGTGAAATAGTAGAAGCCATAGCATGCAGAGCAAAAAGTCAGAACACTCTTTTTGTCCTTGGCATTCCTATGCAGCCTGAGACCCTTCCACCCTAACCCAAACCATGAGGTTTTCCTCCTCACTTTGCATGACTCCACACTCTAGGTGACCTGCCAGTTTGCTGCACGTATACAGACTAGCTAGCAGGTTATCCTGACACATGGATAACGAAAAGGGCAAAGGCTACGCTGCTGGAGGAATTTGGAGACTGGCTGCAGGCTAAGGCTTTCACAGGGCTATAGGGCGTCACACAGAGAAGGCATGTGGTCAGAAGGGGCAGATGGAAACTCACTGGTAACATGGGTTTAACACCTATTTATTTTTTCTAAAGATGAGATGGGGAAGTTGATTTGGTAGAGTGCAGAGGGGACTCAGAGTAGAAGGAAATACAGCCATTACTGTGACAGACAATCTTCAAGAACGATGCATTATTTTTGTACCTTTAAGGAAACAAAGATAGATTGATAGACTGTCTCTAAACCCTGCAAAAAATTAATGCAAAGATGCTTATGACAATTTCAAGCTCTTAGCCTTTAAAGCAATAGCAGTCTTTCTTCTATACACAGCTCTTCCATTACCACTGTTTAGAAAACACAGTTTCATGTTGTTAAGTTATATTTGCAATGCAGTATGTTATTTTGAGTGTAAGGAAAAATTGTAAACTTGGTTCTAAAAGCCACACAACGTTACCTGGAACACGTTTTGAATTATTGTAGTCGTCTGTCTTTCTTGTTCTAATTTCATAAGCATCATCTCTGTTTCAGTGCCATTCACACTTGCTTGTTTCTCCTTTTGCCTTTTCATCACGGTCTGAATTTCCTGTAGTTTCTGTCCTTCATCTTTTTTTAGAGCTGTTCCATTATTAGGTAAATTAAGCATTAAGTAGTTAGGTAAACAGTAGAACTGAAGATACTCTTTTTCCTCACAGCCACCTAAAGCACTTACACTGCAATAACCCTAATTTCACACTCCACTCCTTCCCTCCAATATACCTCAAGATACTTCTTTTATGAAAGAGGCAACACATGCTGTGGCTACGTGGTATCAAACTACATCAATTGGCTCCCTCACCAACAGCAAAACAGAAAGTACATTGTATGCTGCCTGCATTTCCCTCACACAGGGACTAATTTGCACCTCCGTCCTACAACCTCCTTTCAAGTGCCACAACTTTTATAGGTCTTTTTTATACCTCTTAAAGACCATTACTCCTTTTTCAGATTTCATTGAAACCAAATTCCAAAGTCATACAAGGAGCATATGGACATGACCAGTGAATATTACTATTTTTATAGGAAACCAGGCTAAAAACTAGACTGATTAAAAGTGTTTAGGGGCAGTTCATATGTTGAAAGAATGCTAGCAGAACATTCCTTCCTTTATTTACAAAGATATCAATTATGTTCATTTTTCCCATGTGAACAGTTATTTCATTGTGTTTGTTCATTACTGTCAACATATACACAACTCCCTAGGTGTTAATCAAACAATAGCTGTTAGAATTGGTGGCAAACCTGGTCACAAAAGAAAGAGCATTCAAAGAACACATTTACCATATGAAGTTCTGAATATTGACATCACATCTAAATTTGACCCACTCCAACAAGACTACTGAATACCAATATATATACAGTTCTTTGAAAGTAAATCCCCTCCCTATTCTGTAAACACCTCATACATATGCAGTATAACAAAAAAGTATCTTTTAGGTGCTGTAGGGCTGATTTAAATGACTAAACAATGTGTAACTTTCTGAGGAGCTTACATGAAATAGTAAAATGCTGCCACACTGTTTTTGAGTGTTGTCTTGCATCTCTCATTCTAATGTGTCAGTCTCACATTCAAGTAGGGAACACACCAGCTCATCTCTACAGTGCTTTCTACTCTTTTAACCAGTTTTATAACTGTGTTGAGTTTTGTTACTTCCCATGTAAATTAATATTGCTACAGAAACAACTTCAAAATATGAACTATATGAACTCTACATTAAATACAAACCAAAGTCAATACAGATAAAACACTTACAGAGTCTTTTCCTTTTAATGTCAATCAACTGCTGTTCCTTCTGACGTGCTTGCTGCAAGGGCAAAAAAAAGTATTTTCCAGACTCTTGTCTTCAAAAATATTGAAAGATGCTAATTCAATCTACGAAAACAGCTAAGGGCATCTCTAAAACAGACTTACTTACATGCTCACTTTAAGTAATCCTCTCAATAATTCTGACAGCAGTAGGAACTGCACCCATGTCACCACATATTTAGCTTCAAATGACTTGTGCAGTCCTGTTGCTTTCAAAGTGCATTCCTGCCCATGCCAAGGTTGGTTGACCTGCACAACAGTAACAGGAGCTACAACTGCCACTTACCTGCTGATATTCAATTATTGTCCGGCTGAGCAATACTATCTGTTTCATTGTTTCCCGGATCAGACTAAGGAAGGAAACAGTTGCACACCTTAAGACCATTAATATAAGTCAACATCATAAATGTTTTAATCAACTTTATTTAGTTTAAATAAAGAATTTCTCATTTCTCCTAAAAGCAAAATAATATTACGTGTCTGCACGCTTCTTTTTACAGTTAATATACTCAGTATCACTGTAGAGGCCAAAGAGTCCCCTTACTTCCCTCTTAGTTTCCATAAGATTTCATTTACGTCTGTCCAACATTTTACATCACAAAATTTGGAAGGCATCAAGAAAGTTCAGCCAACTGGAAATGGCTATGAACTAAAGCTCCTAAATCATGAAGATGCAATCTCTTAGCTGTATTTCTGACAGAAATTAAATTTCTCATATTACACTTCATATGCATCCACCTGTTAATAATGAGTAGGAAATTAAAAGCTATTTTTAAATATATTTAAGCTTTCAGTTCTTTTTCAAAGACATTCTGCTTCTACACAGTTAATTAATAAAGGCAGCACAGCAGAGGCAAGGTCTTGTTGTTACAAGCCTGTAATATGTGCTCAGCTATTATAAATGCAGATAATTCAGGCACTAAAACCAAAAAGCTCTCTTGGCTACAAGCAGTTCTCACTAGTGAATCAAGAGTTATGATCTCTGTAATCAAAGGTGGGTAAATTCAGAGCCCAACTGTAAATTTGCCATGGGTGTATGAGGTCTGATCATGCTCATTCTAGCAGAAGGTAGACAGTATATCATTCTGTCAAATCTACAAAAAGGAAGCTTGCCTTCACAAGAGGTAAAATGAAATAATCTAGAAATATGTCACAATAAACTGTGCATAGTCCATTTCTTTCTAGCCATCTGACCCTCAGGAACACCTTACCGTGAGTCCTCATCACCTTGTTTCAATTTGTTTCTCAGAGCATCCATAATTTGGACCCTGCATATTTTAAGAAATAACATATGACTGATGAGAACTTATAAGAAACTAAGAAAAGGAGGAAACAGAGAGAAGTAGATTTAAGTAAGTAATAGAAAAATATAATTTCCAGGATTCCAGTTTTGTCCACTTTCACAATGGAATTATATAAACAAAAAACTCAGTATGTTTAAAATGTCACACTTCTTAAATAATGGGGCTTAACTCTCAGGACAGGAAAGAAGTATCAATGATTACTTATGAGAATGACAACTCCTTTTTCTCTTGACCAACATATTTGGACATCATTAATCCCAGAGTCTGCAGAAAGGAAGCTGGGCAAAGGTGTGAATTCAAATAAACAGCCATGAAACACATGGGATGCCTAACATTATCAACTTCCATCTTTTCATAGGCATTTAGAAAATACTTCCAAGAAATATGTTGACTGATCTGTACAGCCACTCTTTCCCAACTGTAAAGGAATTTTGGGGTTTACACATTTCAACTGGTAAGCTTTTAGTTTTGGTGAGCTTTTTTTGTTTTGTTTTCTACAACGTGTCCACCTGCATCCCTATCATTCAAGGACACTTAAAATCTTCCCAATCTCCCATACCACTTTAAAATCCTGTTTTAATCAGACCTATGTATATATGGATTTATGTATGCGCACACAGAGAAGAAACCTCCAAAAAAAGGATGAAAAACATTCTACCTTTGCAAGGCCAAGGTCTTGTTCTGGAAAGAGACTTTTACTTCCTCTATATCTCTTTGCAAATCTTCTGTGGTACTGAAAGACAAAAAGCAATAAGACAGACAACCCGAGTGAGAAGATAACAGAGTTTAAAAAGAGTGTCACATTTTAACTTGCTTTCTACATATCTAATGTAAGAATTTTTCATGTGAGCCACAAATTATTAGGGCCAGGAGTAATTTAACTTGAGAACTATATTAGTGAATTCTACTCATCACATAAAGGACTGCAAATTTAAAAGCCACATCAGATACAGAAGTAGATTGGGAGAATGAATAAAGCATTTCTTCCCCACAATTTCTCTTAGTTTCCATTATTTTCACCAATCTTCTACAAAGTACTGCTTGTTAATCCAGCAACCCACTAAGGAGGAATACTAGAAGAGAATTTTGAAGTTACCCAGTGACGTACCTCTGGATAAATTTTTCTTCAATTGAATGATCAAGGAAATTTTCTTGACCTGCAAAAGAAAACGCCACTAAAACAAGCACAACAGAGTCTTTTAAATATAATCTATAGAGCATAAAGGATTAGCATTTTTTGTGTGAACAAGTTACTTCTACCTCCAAGATTTATTATTTTCTACTGTTAATGAGACTATGCTATCAATCAGCTGTATTGTATCAGAGAAATAATTAGGCTTTAAAATATTTTCATTTAGCACTTTTTAGATGAGCTAGAGCTGGTTCATGGCATTGCTCTGTATATGCCACTGGATGGTTTAGTGGAAGAGCATGTACCCAACTGCACCCTGGGCTGTATCAGAACTGTGACCAGCAAATCAAGGGAGGTGATTCTGTCCCTCTACTACTCTGATCTTGGCAGACCCCACCTGGAGTGCTGCATCCAGGCCTGAGATTCCCAACACAAGGACATGGATCTGTTAGAGCATGTCCAGAGGAGGGCAATGAAGATGATCAGAGGGCTGGAGCACCTCTCCTGTGAGGAAAAGGCTGAGAGAGTGGTTGTTCAGCTTGGAGAAGGTTGCACAGTGATTTTGCAGAGTCCTTCCAGTCCCTGAATGAAGCCTACGAGAGAGCTGGAGAACTTTTTTCTAGGGTATGTAGTGACAGGACAAGGGGGAACAGCTTGTACTTGAAAGGGACTAGGTTTAGATTAGATGTACTGTGAGGTGGTGAGGCACTGGTAGAGAGATTGCCCAGAGAAGCTGTGGATGCCTCATCCCTGGAAGTGTTCATGATCAGGTTGTCAGATTGGATAGGGCTCTGAGCAAGACAGTCTAGTGGAAGTGTTGCTGTGCATGGTGGGGGTTTCAAACCAGCTGTGTTTAATGTCTCTTCCAACCCAAATCATCTTGGACTCTACAAGTAATGGATACACCTTAAATCAGTATTGTTGCCAAACATTTTCACAGACTTTTGGCAAGACTTCAGCTCCAGTAACCAGATTTCTGAAAACCATCACTACATGTCAGAGGAGTCTGAAGTTCAAACCCAGAAAAGAAGAGAAAGGGCAGTGAGCAACAACCATATGGCATCTTTGTAAACATTCAAATACATCTCAAAACCTGCCTAGAAAACGAGTTAAAACTACAGCCAGGGGAAACAAATCATTATCATAAGGAGCACTTTCGATAAATAATTTTAAAAATTAATTAAAAATATGTACATATATCTAGCACATCGCATTCTTTCTTAGTGCAACATCCCACTGCGAGGAGGGATATACTTACTGGCAAGAATGGCCCTGTTGTATTCAATGAGCTGTTCCTTCATTTGGTCCCTCAGGCTGCGGCGGGAGTAAAGCGACAACGGTCAGAGGCTGTGCATCCCTTCATTCCACCCCTGGGCTATTCGCCGTCCCGTCCCGTCCCGTCCCNTGGCAGAGCACTAGGTAAAGCGCAATAATCCTTCCTCTGCCCTAGTATTCGCGTGGAGTTAGAAGCAGTAGGTGCAAGCTACTAACGGAAGTAAAAAATAGACTACAAAAGCTAAACACTAAGTGAAGAGAGCCACTGCATAGAACCAGAGACTTATTTGGGTTTAAGAGCAAGTGCAGCTGTCAACCCAGCACACTGGTCCTGTTCATTAAACCATAACCTTAAGTGTCATATTCACACATTTTTTTGACCATGCCCAGGGATAGTGACTCTTGCACAACTCTGGGCAGCTTGTTCCAATGTCTGACTGCCTTGGACAGCCTCTGTAATTGTCTAAGGGAGGGTAGAGTANCACTAACCGGAGCAGAGTGACGACAGCCACGTCGCCCTTGCCGTCACCGCCCTGCGCCCACGACGGGGCCGGGGCCGGGGCCGGNGCTAAACACTAAGTGAAGAGAGCCACTGCATAGAACCAGAGACTTATTTGGGTTTAAGAGCAAGTGCAGCTGTCAACCCAGCACACTGGTCCTGTTCATTAAACCATAACCTTAAGTGTCATATTCACACATTTTTTTGACCATGCCCAGGGATAGTGACTCTTGCACAACTCTGGGCAGCTTGTTCCAATGTCTGACTGCCTTGGACAGCCTCTGTAATTGTCTAAGGGAGGGTAGAGTACGACTCCACCAGCCAATGTCCTATAATCCTCAACACTTTCGCCTTCCTTTTTGAGCTCTGCCACCAGGCTGAGCAGATCGTCAACCTCACACAGCTGTTTACTCTTCTGCCCGCAAGTCTAATCTGGCAGACACTCCACCACCAAACTAGCAGAGCTCATGCCAATGCTCCTGTCCATTCACCACCGTGCGTGACCAGCCACAGCACCTGAGCTGGCCCCAGAGCCCACCCAAGCTCCCAGCACTGGGAGATGCCTCAGCTGTGGGAGGAAGACAACTGTGCTGCCCTCCCCACCAAGAAAACTCAACCAAACAAAAAATGGTAACAGCTTTAATAAGTTTAATACAAATCAGGTACTTTGTAAATACAGTGAGCAGCGTTCTGCATAAATTCATATAGTATTTTAAATTTTTTAGCCAGATTCCATATAAGAGGAGAGTACTACTTCTCCATAGTGCTTGTCTTGGTGGTGGTGGTGATGCCTTAAAGACCTAGAGACGAAAAAACACACTTTCAAGGCAATATTAATATAGGAGATAATATAAGGGCTGGTCTTTATTGGAGGCCTCTAGGGGCAGATATGGAAAAATGCCCATTCCACATGGGGTGAATACAGTTTTTTAAGTTTAACAAATTAGCATAATTGACAAGAATTCTCAATTAGAAGCACAAGTGATGAAGTAATTCCCACCTGTTCAACCCTCCCTGAATCCTCTCCCACCCCTTGATCTTAGATAGGAGCTAAACTTTGTTTTTGAAAATGTGTCTCAAAGAGCTGGTTTCAACCTTGGCTCTCGGGAGGAACCAAGATAGGATAGGAGCCTTGGACCCTCAGGGTTTGGAGCCTCTGGAATGTGTTTTGTCTTTCTGCCTATCAGGGTAGGGAAAAGGTGGGGAGAAGTACTGAGGCTAGCTAGGAACTATGTACAACAATAATCTACAGAGCTATGAATATATGTGAAGGAAGTATAACACCAAAAAATCATTCTGGCATCAGTAGCATATTTCTTCATGACTGCCTGCAGAGAAATAAGGTTGATTATATTTATCCTGTTCACTAACACTATTTCAGCTCACTTAAGGCTTGGTATCAAGCCAGGCCAATCCTAGTACACAAACCCCGTTCATGGATGGTACGTGCCACCTAAGCAAGATAAAGATCTTCAGCTCCGAAGTGAGCAGATCTTATTTATGTCTGTCTGCAGTGGCAGACTTAACCAGCCTCAGTGTGCCATGCATCGACACATAACCACACATATTCCCCTCACACCTCTGCACCCTAAGATTCTTACCTTTTGCTTGGCAGCATACTTCCATTGATTACATTCTTTGCCATGCGCCATATAACTGAGAGAATGTCACTCTCAGTGTAAGATGTGCAGCATTGCAGAGGTGGTAACTGAAAGGAAGGGAATCCATTAGATAAGTTTATTAGGATAATCCAAGTACACTGGGTTCTTCGTCTTCAGTTTGGCTTGGACCGTTATGGTCTCTTGTCTCACAGTGGGAGGTTTTAAGAGGTACTGCCCTACTGCTGTCCCCTTTTAGTGGTCCACAGGGAGACAAGAACATGGTGAAATACCATGAGGAATGGAGGAGGCATGCACCTTATAAGAGTGGCCTTTTAAGCTGCTGCACAGGCACACTGAATCACAAAGTAGGAGGTGGCCTGACAAGCACAACTTACCAATTTGCATCCATTGAGGAGTTTCAGAGACAAACAGAAGGCAGCTGCTGCAATCATGGATGGAGGGAAGTGAACAATGTCATAACTCACAATGCACAACTCCATCAGGTACTGGCCAGAATGTTTTGTTCAGTTTACCTGCAGCAAATCAGAGTTGAATACTGGCCATCTCCAGGGCAAGAGCATCCTGTCAAGCCTTGGTTTAGTTAAATAAGAAGAAATACCTCCTTAGGGAATACTTTCAGAGTAGAGGGTTGAAATTCAAGTGGCTTAATCACAGAACATTTCTGTGTTATATTAGACTGCTCATAGTCTGGGACCACCCTTTCAATGGCAGTCTAGCAGTTACCTGCAATATCAGTGTCACATTCCACTGTTGGAAACTGCAAGAAGTTCTTTTAAAATTAGATGGTCAGGAATGAAGTTAAGTCAAATGAGACAAACAGTGTGTCTAAGAACCATTTATTCTTAATGAAAAACAAAATAGAAGGGTGTTACTCTACTAAAAAGAGGTAGAAAAGATAGAGCAAGAGGAAGAAAAATGGGAAAGGAATTGTGAGGAGGGAAGGGGGCGGGAGGGGAGAGAGAAAGAAAGGAGACAGAGAGGAAAAGATACCACTGAAGGTCGGGGAGTGCCCTCGACGTCCATGAGGCAGGGGGTATGCACGCTGCTTGACGGGCAACCGGACATGAGGTGAGAAGCACTTGGGCAGGAGGTCCAGAGGCCTGGAAAGGGTCACGATGAGGATCACAGCAATGGCCTGGCTCGTGGGCAGGCCGGTTTGGACGTAGGTGGCTCAGGCAGAGACACAGGGAGGCAGAACACGTATGAGGGTGAGCAAGAGCCAGCAAGGACAGGCGAGCCAAAAGGTGGGGGGGGGGGGGTTGGCGGGCAGGGCAAAGAACCAGGGGAAGGCCAGAAGGCCAACAAGGCTGACATCCTGATGGGAGTCTGTTATAGATCACCCAGCCAGGATGAAGAGGTAGATAACTTATTCTACAAGCAGTTGGAGAATGCTTTAATATCACCAGCCCTTGTTCTTGTAGGTGGCTGGGAACTTAACACAACAGAGAAGAGGAAGTCTAGAGTGTGTGGAGGACAACTTCTTGTTACAGCTGGTGAGTGAGCCTGACAGGGGAGGGACTATGCTAGACC
>WAAE01002745.1:0-12750 GCA_013400495.1 Nicator chloris
GGTCAACCTTCCCAAGGCATCAACCGAGGAATCTCTTCAAGTCCTGTAGTGAATTTATCTTGTGCTGCTGTTTGTCAGCCTGACTCTGCCTAGTGGCTGAAAATGTACCTCACTACCTCAGGAAGCTCAGTCTCTGCCAGCTGTGCAGAGCCTCCTTCATTCTGCTCATGTAAGAAGCTATTTCAGTGGAAAAACACACTGAAGCTGCTTTTTATCACACCAGAGACTGCAATCACTAATTCAATCTTCTCACAAGGACTCAGAGAACCAAAAGTCTTCCTGCTTTTTTCCACAGGCCTTGATGAAGCTGGCATTATCATGCCAAATTACAGTTCAGGACTGCTGTGCATGTACAGATTTATCAGAAGAAAGCTATTAAATGTCTTCAGTACAGTGCCAATTATGCAGTCCCCAACACATAATTAAGTAAGGCCCCAAAGTATGTATTTTAATCAATCCCTGTTCAGCAAAGCACTTATGTGCTGGTGCTTTACTTCAACACTCATCTAGCAAGCACATGGGCCCTTCTGTGAACAAGGAAAAACAGAGGAGCAGTAAGAACTTCACCAGTGCTCTTGGGCCAGGCACTACTGGGATAAGATACTCTATTATTTGGATGATGGCTTGTATCTTCAAAGTATCTCTATAAATCAGAAGCCAAGACCAGTTTCTAGATGGACCTTGGCACGGAGCTGTAATAGGACAAAATACAAAATACACCAGTTCTGGAAGAATTAGTATTCTTTACTACATGGTATGCTGTTGGATAAAACTTGCAGACTTCAGGCAGCAGAAATCTTCTTACAGGCCTGTAAAGCTCAGATTGATCCTGTCTGACCTGAGCTGGCCCCAGGTAAGCTATGCTGCCTAAACAACTCGCCCAGGATTTGTCTGCAGTCAGTGGAAAGCACATGCAGATGCCAAGGATGAGAGGAAATGGCCTCGAGTTGCACCAGAGGAGGTTCAGGTTGGATATTAGGAAAAATTTGTCCACCAACAGGGTTGCCAAGCATTGGACCAGACTTCCCAGGGATGTGCTGGAATCATCATCACTGGAATGTTCATGAAACGCATAAATGTGACAGCTGGAGATGGTTTAGTGGTGAATACTGTGGTGCTGGGTTAGCAGGGGTCTTTTCCAGCCTTGCTGATTCTATGAATCCATCCCATGTCGAGGTTTCCAATAAGGGTAGGATGAATCACACTCTGTTTCTCTGTTGTTTTTGTTGAAAAAACCCACACAAGTAGTTTAGGTTAAACATGTGAGTTTCATCTGACCAAATCCAAGTGTCCACCCAAGCTACCTCTCTGTACTAATGAAGATATTGATGTTGCACACTAACTGGACACAAGCTAGGCACCTAAGCTGAAATAACTCGTGCCCTAAGCACTCATTTCTCTGCAGCCCAGCCTATTCTGACTAGCTCAGCTGCAGAGAGGGGGCAACATCCAGCCCCATAAACGTCAGGGCCAAGCAGCTCTTTGGGCACCGTGTGTTATCACAGATGGCCACCAAATGCCATCCCAGGATGACACAGGTCTGGAGTGACTCCCTTAGCACCACTGCATGTCATGAGAGCTTGGTGGCACCCTGAACACCCCACAATTAACACCAACACCTAAGGTGAACCCCTCCCTGCCTCACACCGCCTTAGGGTGCAGCAGATCTCCTTCCATGCACCAGACAAAGCAATAAACAAAAGCTGGTGTAAAAGCCAGTCATTCACACACGTGGGCTTTCTTAACAAACACAGGCAGCTCCATCTGACTGCTCCCACTTTCAGCTGGCATCAGGCATGGATCATTTCAGAGCAAAGGGGTAGATATACACAAAGAACCTATGGAAAAAACCAAAGAACCTATGGAAAAAAACCAAAGAACTTATGAAAAACATGTATTGACTTAGAAGTTGCTATGCAGTCTGAGCTACAGCAGTGAGAGCCTCTCTGTAACCCATTACAGCTGTGCAAAATGTAATAAAACTACTACAAAGTGCTCTAATTCCATTTCCTAATAATCATAAAAGTATTTGAGATGCGTCTGATGAACCGTTTAGAGGATGCATTTTTCAAAGGTGATTTGTAGTCCAAAGAAAAGCCTTTAATACCATATAAATTAGATTTTATGTACAACAATATTTAAAACCATAGCAAAGGAGGTGTTTTGTTGTTTTATAGTCACTGTTCAGTCTTCATTGAATAATTTCTTTGAAGAACATGCTTGGCTTCTGACTTCTTCCCAATGAATCATAGAGCAGGAGTAATATCATAATTTACCATTTTTTTATCTGCAGATGCCATTGTGCTCAGTGTCTCTACCCAGTTAATCTGCACAGCTTCTGATGAATTGCATTTGCTAAAACACACAAAATTGTTTTTCACTTAACCAACATCCTGGGCAGTTCCACTGACACATCAACTCCTCCAATATGCAAACACAAAAATGTGTTCCTTTTCTCAGAAACAGGGGCTGGATGTGCCACAGAAATACATGGATAAATAAATCAACCATTGATTGATCTTCTGCAGCATTGATGTCAGCTGGTCTGATGGGTTGAAAGTGACTGCCATATTTTTAATTTTGTCTTACCATCAGCTTTTGCCATTACTAGGCACTTGTGTGGCATCTCAAAGAAAAGGGCTGGTCTCACTCCAAAGCCAGATGCATGTAGGGGGTTTCTTACACATTTGCTTCATGCTATCTCTGATCTGTCACTTCTGCACAGAAATTCTCTTTTAAGGTACAGTTTCCTTGGCTCCCATTTCCTCTGGGAGAGCAGGAGATTCCTGCTGGCCCCTGTGAACATCAGCCTGGCTGTTTATGCCAGAGACACTATTATGCTGAAATGGTGAAGACATCTCCACTCCTTGTACCTGGCAGGGCCTTGCAGAGGAAAGCAGACATCAAGCACTCTCTTGCAGCCATGGCAGCCTGACTCCAGGCTTGCCTTTATCTCCTCTCCTCCAGCCCACAGCTATCCAAACAAGGATAAAGCCTTCTTCTCCTATATACATTTTGCACCCATTTTCCTGTTGAAAAGCTGGAATAGGAACACTTGCCCTCACCCCTCACATTGCTATGTGATTTAAATATTGAGTCACAAAGAAGTCGAGTTTTTCATTTCTCCATCAGAGTAAAACACATTTGCAAAAGACAATCTATAAAACACAGTGAAATAGAAAATCTGTTTCTCCACAGGATTTCAGAGCCTTTTCAGCAAACCACAATGTCACCATCAAAAGTTTCACAGAAGCAGAAGTGCTGGCTAATGCTGTCAGTGGGACGTGGGGTATGTTAAAAGCAGCACAGTCTCACACAAAATGCCTCTGCCAACTTCATTCAAACTTCTCTCACCTACAGCTTGTGCTTGTAAAAGAAAAATGAATAAGAGAAGAAAGCTGGAAATCTGAGCAGCATATATATATATTTTTTTTAAGTATGTACCAAGATTTATATTGTCATCAGCTTTTATTCCCCTTTTTACCCATGGGTGGCACAAAGCAAATGCCTTATCTCCAAAAGTCTTGCTCATTTTTTTTTGCAGGGGCAAAGGGAGTCTCTGAGGTCAGCTCTAGCAGCAGACAGACAAGGAGGAAACCTCTGAAATAAAATACCACACACTGAAAGTGCTAGGATGAAAAAAATTTTGACAACCTTCCCATCCTGCCCTTCCTTACCAAAGAAATGTTTGGAGAAGGTGGGAAAAAAAAGAAATCAATTGTTTTGCATTTAGAGAGAAGTCTTAATTTACTTGCTTATTTCTTGAAAATAAATGTATAAAAACAACCATTTTCCTTTAATGCTTATACAGAAAAAAGAATTACTGTGGATAAAAACTCTTTCCAGCCATGCTGCCCAACAAAGATGTTACTGACTCTGGTTTAAGGATTTGCCTCTGCAGTAAATTTTGATCACTACAATGCCCCATGTAATTCTCAGTTACTTACAGCTGTACACATACACCACACAGACAGTCCTATTCAAGTGTAATACAGACTTGTGGACCTTTTCCCAGCTCAGCTTATCACTTTAACCAGTTTAAGTTGGGCTGAAGAAAAATATTTCCACTGCAACAGAGGAGTTATATTTTCATGGTTACATTTTCATGATACCCAAGTCTCAGCCACACTCCTGGAGATCAGCTCTGCTGGGTACTGAATAATCACCATCCCCAGGAGAGCCTGGGTAACACTCCAGGACTATCCAGGGCAACTACACAGGCTCAGTAGAGTTGAGCAGACTCAGTGCCCACTTTCCTGCACGTCAGACACCAAACAGGCATTTGCACCATTCAAACCTCCCCATCACTTTCCCTTGCCCACATACACTGCCTGCCCTGCACTGCCCAGCTTTGTGGGCCAGCAGTGGATGAGCAGAGCAAATGCTGCTCCTGATTTCCCCAGCCATTTCTTCCTGGACTGTTATATTTGGAGCAAGACTTCAAATATCCACAGGAAAGTCACTCACATTTCACTGCAGTCAGAGCAGCTGTTTTATGCCTGTCAGTGGGGCTTAGTCCTCAAACCACAGCAAGGCAAACTCCTGTTTGGGAAATTCCACCTGCTCCCACTCCACAGAAATTCAAACAGAAGTTATTCACAGGCAGTGCTGCCACAGCAGTCCAGCAGTGACTACCAACTAAACCTTCAGGGAAGATTTTTGGCTGCCTGGGCTCCTTGCACTACAAACTATATGAATAGGAAAAGGCAGCAGGAGAAAGATTTCCATCTTTCCTACTTTGACATTACCTCTACTGCTGTCAGTACACCTCCCATGGCTTTCACTTTCCAGGCAGCAGAAACACAAAAAGAGGAATAAATCCTGCACTTCTGACTCACACCTTACATAAAATCTTTGGAGTCACACATCTTTACCTGGCAGCTCTTTACCTCTGCACTCACACTCTCAGCAGTCAGTCTGTCCTAGCACAACAGAGAACACACTGTACAGCTTGAGCTGAAAGAAGTGAATAAACTCTTATTCCATAATCAGAATTATCAACAGACAACTAGAGCATGAATCTCAAATCTCCCAGCACAGACCACACTTCACATTACAATTTGGTGTGAGCAGCAAGATGCTTAAACTGAGAGATGAAAATCAAGGCTGGGAGGCAGCTGCCATTTACTCCAAACCAACAGGGAAGACTAAACAGCTGCAGGTGCTTTTGACTCCTACAGGTTTAAAGCATATGCTAGAAAATTGAGTGAGTTGTTACAGTCTGAGCTGAAGTATTGAAAGTTCATATTTTACCTAATTTGTTGTATAATTACAAATGTGCCAGTTTAATTTGACTTAAGTGCATTTCTGGAGGAATGAGCAGTGTTTTTGTCACTTGGCAAATCCTCCCAATGCAAAACTTCTGACAGCCAAGATGCACAAAAGTTTGACTTCAAATCTTCAGAGAGTTTGTAAAGACAGAAGAAAGGAAACTTAGAACATCCTATGGGAAATTGCTCAGAGAGGAGATGTTTTAGCTATTGTTTTTGGCATCCATTTTTTATTCATCAGTCAAGAAAAATTCAAAATCCTCCTTAAAACCATAGGCTACATTTTGAGCTTTACACCTTCTGAGAGGTGCTAGCAGTGAGTGGTGAAGTGTGATGTGTGGTGTGATGCATCCCAGACAGGCCATTCACAGCCAGGATTTAGAATTTGGACTGCCAGCAGCCACGTGCAGAATAACCTTTCCACGGTCATTTCATCCAGTCAAGGAAGATAAAATAATATGACTGACATGGATACTCAAAAAATCTGTCACACCATGTGTGTACGGGTAGAAAATTCACTGACCATGTCCTCATGCACTATTTGTTGATTTTTTTTTTTATGCCAGAGACAACAATTTCTAAAAGAGATGGAAGAAGGCAAAATGAACCACTGTTCTTAACAGAATGGGGCTAAGATGTCTTGGCTGGTTTTAAACGCAGTCAAAATACCTGGATTTTTGACTGAGGAATATAGGATGATAGAGGTAGCAGAGTTTTAAAGATGGTGCTTAATTTCTTCCCCTTTCTCAAGGCAAAACTGATTAATGTAACTTGAACACACACATGCTTCCCATCACAAGCAACGTGAACATGACAGCATCTCCAAAAGAAGCGTGAGATGATCCTTGAGGCATGAAGAAGATGTCAGAAACTCCCCCAGAGGAATATCACAAACCAGGCTGAGCTCAGCAGCCAAACTCCCAGAAAGGGAACTCTCACACCTGTGCCCATTCTACCAGCTCCATCCAGATCGCAGGCAGATGCAAACCCAGACGGAGCAGGCTGTAGGACCGAGATGCTGTTTACAGGGAAAACCTGCCACCGTGAGACGATTCCATCTGCAGCTGTTAGCTCAATCTCGTTTGAGAGAAGTCATCCTGCCAGCAAACGTGGGCTCTGCTCCTGAGAGGCAGGACTGCTACATTTCCAGTGCCACTCCCCACCCTTGAATGCCAGTGCTAATGTTTCTAGCAAATTACCTTCCAAATGTTGCAGCACGACGTGCTTTATAGGAACTAATGAATCACACAGTAAAAACTAATTGCAACTTACACACTGTTGCGAACTGAGTTGTGCAACATAAAAGCAATCAGCCAGCAATTAAAATGCTAATATGGGGCTGAACCTCATATAACAGTTTGCCAAAATCTAGTGCAACACAGTGCTTCCTGGAGTATTTGGAACAGATGGAATTGAGTTAGTAGGTAGTCATTTCACCAAGCTTATAAACCTTACCATGCTGGAGGAGGGTCCCTACTATGATACATTACATATTTCCAGTATTAGAAGTGGCAGTAAAGGATCATTACGTATTTTCTCCTTTTGAATGGTTTTTTCTATTCTCACGTAAATGATTAATAAACTCCTAGCAAGTCCGAAAGGAGAGATACATACCTGATGCTCTTTCAGACACAAACATCTTGAATTTCTTTTTGTTGTAGTAGAGATGGACTCCAAATGTGGTGGTGGACAACATCAAACCTACTTTTCTGTTTAATTATAAAATCTTCCCTTCACAGATTCACTAATGCAAGATTGTGAATTGAATGAAACAATTACATTTTAATTGGGTTCACCTCCCCCACATCCCCTTTTTCTTCATTATATTCCTAATACTAAGACAATCGAAATACATTAATTAATTCAAATGGGAAATTATTAATTTTCAACATTATCAGCCTCAGAGAAATTACCTCTGGTCCTGGAACAAAGCTCCCAGGAAGAGCTTCTTCCATTGCACGTTAGCCTTTACATTTGTACAATCATTATTGGTAACAGCACTGAAAAAGCATGAACAAGCTCTAAGCTGACTCACTAACCCCTTTGTTCTGAGCCACCTGCAAAGAGAAGCCAGGAAGGGAGACCAGAGCAGGCACCTGGAACTTACCTGTGTATGGTGATGCCATCCAAACTCCTCTCAGCTGGACACAGAACATGAGATACTCAGAAATGTCCCAGGTCTTGCCTGCTTGGATGAAGCTGTCCTTCAGCCACAGGGAATCTTGAGTAATGAGGTCTTGGCTCTCAGGTCCTTGCAGCCCTCCAAGCACAAAAGCAAGCCAGAATCCCTGCCTGCTGCCAAGACATAGTCAGGCACAGATAATTAATACAAATGACAAAAAATGGACTAAAGTGTTTTCTTCTCACTCATCAGTGACTTTCATATCCTCCTTAAGTCTTCTATTCAAAAATAAAGCTATTTTTCTCACATTTCCTATAGTCCCTTTCCCTTTGCAATGCTCTTCATGAGAAGCTCTACATGGAGGACCACACTCCTTGATGAACAACCCCTTCCCTCCCTTACCATTTTATCCTTACATCTCCAAACACCACTTTCCCCATCTTGTCTCCACTCCAACCTGAGCTGCAGAGAAAGAAGCAGCTACTGCTCCCAGCTCAATCCCAGCAGTAAAACCCCATGCTCAGCACACCTGCACTCCCCTCCCATGCATCCCCCCTAAAAGGAAACAGGACAGAAAATGCAGCAACTGTCCAAAGGCATGACAGACGCCTAAAATGCAGAAGAGGTGTCCAAAAAAAGTAAGGAACACCCCTCCACCTGCTCCAAAGGATGGCAGGGACCCTAAATGAGAGGAGATAGGCTGAGGTTTGCTGCCGTGTTCACTTCTGTAGCTCCATCACCACGTCAGGACAGAAGGTGTCATTCTGAGACAACTTCAAATTTATGAAATAGGAAACCAACTGCTCAGGGTGCCAAAAGTGAATCACCACTGAAGAAGTGACCTGGACTCTGAAAGAGGTCTGTCAACAGAGGAATTGGAAATTTTAAGCTTGATTTCCTAAATTACTAGTCTGAGATAGCTTTGAAAGAAAACTGACAGCAGTGTGGAGGGAAAAGGCACTTTCACATAAAAGCATCTCTCCTGACAGCAAGGCAGAGCCTCCCTTAGCCAGGCTAGGGAAGGAGCAGATTTCACAAAAACTGTAGTATTCCTGGAAGTCATAGAGATTTGGTTCTACCTGCTTCCCCTGGGAACCCAAAAAATGATGGGAGTGTTTATAATCTGTCATCAGAGGAACTCTAGTGCTCAGCTCCGCAGGCAATGCATCCCTACAGATACAACCTGTCTTTATGTTATAAAATAAAAGCTGCTCTGCTCTAAGGTTCTTAGTACAGAGGAGAGGAGCAGCACCTTTATTTCACCCCAGTGAGCAGAGAGCGTCCAGGTGAAGGATGTGCCCCAAATCACACACTTGGGTAACCCATCCAGTGCCATCACCATCACATCATTTGCTTCACTAACAGCACACCCACAAGGCAGTAAACCTCTTCCAGAATCCTCCTTCCAGACACCAAGTTCCCAAGCCCACACACTTAACACTCACCAATTTATGTGTCAAACAGGGCCTGTAGCACCACCACCAATTTTAAGTAGTTAATTCATCTTACAGTAGGTGCAGACACCCCAGTCTGACCCAATTCTTCTGTTTTATTGGTAACTGTGACCTTGAAACCCACGCATTGTGTAAAAGGCAAAATAGCTGTAAATAGTTCTAGGCAGTGAAAGTTGGCTGATATTACAAACACATTAAAGAAATAGTGTTGGTTTGTGTCTCCTGGAAATCTGACCCCCATAATGTGCTTCTGTACACATTTACAACAAGCTGTAGATACACACATTGTCTATTTTTTACAGGCAGAAATAGCCACAGTGCACATTTGAAGAGTAAATACACTGAATTTAGAGGTAAGTAAATGAAAGAAAGGCTGAGATG
This sequence comes from Nicator chloris, assembly GCA_013400495.1. Taxonomy (NCBI): domain Eukaryota; kingdom Metazoa; phylum Chordata; class Aves; order Passeriformes; family Pycnonotidae; genus Nicator; species Nicator chloris. Next base: position 9,228 of record WAAE01002745.1, read on the forward strand.
TAAGCTGGACATGATAAAAAATGCTACCATAATTCCTTGCAATATTAAGCTCTGTCATTCCATCTGATGCCTTGGGATAAATATAATAATAGGGCTGAAGGTCTCATTTCATTGTACCCTGGGAAGGGATTGAGTTCAGACTGCCTGCTCTGGGAGCCTTAGAAAGAGACTTGTTCAATGTTTTCATAATAATTTGCTTTCATGCAAAGCTTTGGGATAAATGGGAATCATTCAATATACCTGAAGCTCTGCAGTCTTATTATTGTACCTGTGTGTACCACAAAACATCTCAATGAGTAGTGAAGGCAGAAAGTTCTCTTCTGATTTAAAAGAATTTCTTACACAGAAACAGAATTTTCAAGGATGGCACAAAAGCAACCAGATAATCAAAACAGCTCTGTGTTTTCCAAATTTACACTTCCTTTTGTTTTATTCTCATGTATCTCTCTAGTTACACAGCAGAGTAAAACAGGGAGGAAGGAAAAAAGGAATTTTGTGGTTAGCAAGGGGATCGTGAAGGGAGTTTAATGTTCAGGAAGAACAGGAAGAAGACAAAGGAGTACAGTCATGTCAAAAAGAAAAGTACTGAAAAGCACTTTCTCTTCTAACAGAAGGTCAGAGGAGGAACCTGGCATGCCATGCTTCACTCCTTTGTGAGTGAGAGATCGAGCAGTAACTCTGCTCATTGCCTCTGGAGCAAGCCCCAGGTGAGAAAATAACTCAGGGAAAGTCTCACAGCCTGTTCCCTCGCAGGGAAATATTCATCTGAGGCTGCACTAATGACTGGGGAATTTGCATATAATTTCAGGAGCCACCCTCCCAACCCAGAGCAATAGCTCTCACTGGGAGAGGAAAGATCAAGGTCTATTTTGGAGACCTTCCCTGAGTGGGGCTCAGCTGCAGAACAGGGGAGCCTGGCTCCCTGTGAGCAGCAAAGGATTGGGGCAGAGGTATTTTATGTACAACTCAACGCCCGTGGGCTGCAAATTTCCTCAAGGCCACATCTCAGCACCAGCACAGCGAGAAACAGTGAAAACTTCAGCCAAACCAGTGCAGCTTCTGGGATCAATGATGAGCTCAAACATCCAACTGAGAAAAGAGCTGAAATGGGAATCAGAACACTGGGAGGAATCAGAACCCTGACTGATGAGTTTGGGACTCACGCAGCCTGGAAAGGGCAATTGCCCAGATCCTCCTCACCTGTGAGATGGATTACAAAACCAGAAAGAAATCACACAAACAGGCATTTTTTTAATAGGCTGGGGCTCCTGCAGAAAGTCCTCATGCCAAGAACCTTCTTGCATGACACCTCTGACACGGGCACTATGGCAGCAGTTGCCAGAATTTCTTTTTTTAAAGAAGCACTAGTGAGGTGAATGAAATTAGGAGATACCAGAGGCATCATGGACCATGGCATATTGCTGTCAGTAGATGAAGTTTGATGCAGGTGACCCACAGGGACACAAGCACTCACCAGAAACCTGCTGGTGGACAAGGACAGAATCACAGACATCACCCAGAACCCAGCTTAGCCATAAGATGTTAGCTACAAGGAAAGCATCAGCCTTTCCAGAGAAGTTAACAAAATCAAGCATAAAGAAACAAAGCAGAATGGAGAGGGGAAGAGGAGTGAAGGTATGACTGCTGTGGTCAGCACCACACCATGGTCAGATTTGTAAGAAGGAAAAGAGCAGGAGCAGCACAAAAGTAGGCCAGGGAGTGAAGGATATGGGAAATTTAGGCTATTTGAAAGAGGCATATCTGAGGATCATGACCTGACAGTGGTGGGATGGGATGGTGGGAGAAGAGATAATAGGAGGAGGAATGAAAGGAGCAGGAAAGGAGGTACCCAGGCACCAGAGGGATCATTTTCCCGAGAAAAGTGTTAGCAAAAATGTATTGAATAGCCCTATATGGGCATCTGAGGGCTTGTGGAGTGAGTGTGGGAGATTATTTTTCTGCTTACTATGAGATGCTGGTATCCATTTTCCTCAAACCAGGTCAAGATGCCCTGGTTGAAACCACTGCCTGAGTGCCTGGTCTGTCAGTGCTCTGGTGAATCCCACAATAGCTTGGAGAAGTGAAGGCTGGGAAATGCAACAAAAGTGCTTGGAAACAGTGAAGAAAATGAAGTGAGATTGGAAGAACTGAGGTCCCCATGGAGGGTACTGACTTTGTACAAAAATAATGGGCAAAGTCAGAAAGGTGAGATTTGATGAGGACAGAGACGTCAGGTCAGTGAGATTAAGGCTATAATTGAATACAGTGAGGTGGCAGCAGAGGTAATTAGGGCTCAATAAGCTGCAAAGGGCACAAATTAAATGAGGATAAAACAGAAGTTAAAGCACAAAGACAGTCAGCGTGCTGGTTTTCTTTGCCAATGGCAATCTGGCTGATGAGGATCAATTAATTGAATTCAAAGAGCTGGGATAAGCCAGACCTCCTGGGAAAACAGAGTTTGGATTGTGAAGAGGAAGAATAGAGCTGGTGAAAGAAAACCGGGTGGTGCAAAACAAAAGTAATTTGGGCTCAAAAGAAGATAAGAGGGAAATGCCATGAAAGGAGAAATTGGGAGAGAATGCTGGCAGTGCAGGGAGGAAAACGCTGAGAGAATTAAAGTTTGAGAACAGTATCAAAGAGGGGGAAAACTCAAGAGTGGAAAGGAGAGAAGAGGACTATCAGAAGTAGGAAGAATGAGGAACACAGGTTCATCTGTGTTATTGTATTGTTGTCAGGCTGGAGGGGTGGGTAGTCACAGACCTCACCAAACACTCTCTTACCAGTGGCTAATGCTGCTGATGAGCAGCACTCCATTCAGCATGGGATTTCACCTGCTTTTCTCCTCCCTTCATGCTGAAGCCATGAAGAAAGAGTGATTTTCCTGCTAAACCATGGAAATTATAACGAGAAAGCACCAATAATAACTTTTAGGGCTTCCCTCTTCTCTGTTCAATGCTACTGGCGAAAGTCCAGCTTTGTGCTCAGAATTTTGGCTGGACCAAGACATTTCCCAACCTTTGCAGCCACGTGGTGTTCTCAAGAAACAAGATGCAAGGTGCCAATCCTCCACCAGCTGGTGCCAGGGGGGCTCTTAGGTTGGTGCTGGGGAGACTGAGGGTGGAATCACTTCTGGACAGTGTGGCTTGAGCCCAAACACAAGCCTGGCCAGGCCCTCCAGGGCTTCTGAGGTGTCAGGCTTAGGGAGGCCTCTGCCTCAATCTTGCCCATCAAAAACTCAAGTTCTGCACTTTGTCAAAGCACACTGTAGAAGGACACAACCTTTAGGTGCTTGAAACTTGGGTCTTATGGTGCCATGGCTGAGAGTAAAGAGGTGTAAAGAGATCTGCCCCAATCCTCACTTGTTGGGTCCATTCTTCCCAGCTGGTTCTTAGCCCTGCAACCTTCTGTGATTTCTGAAGATCAATGGACTCTGCATCCCTCAAGGTTTGTAGAAAATTGCTCCTTCCTTCCTTCCTTCCTTCCTTCCTTCCTTCCTTCCTTCCTTCCTTCCTTCCTTCCTTCC